>JAUIRJ010000048.1:63516-107202 GCA_030555515.1 Acutogordius australiensis | reverse complement strand
CATTATAATATAGGGGAATATGGGGCAAAGATTTTTTAAAATACAAAATTGGATAATAAGGGGCATGTTAGAAGAGGGGGGGGGGGACGATTTAGCAAATTTTTGATTTAGATAAATGTAAAACTAATTGCTAAAAATAAAATTCACAGGTCAACAAATATCAATGTCAGAGACGAGATTTTTACGAAAACATAAAAGAATGCATCCCCAAGGTGGCCTAATCTCATATATATCGTTTTTCTTAGTTTCTTCCCTCTTTGGCTCCATAAATCTGTTTATAACGGTATGGCCTTTTTTGACCGAATTGACAGATCTAAATATACCCTATAAATAATTTAAAATTCTTTTTTGCTTATAAAAATTCCTTGTAACTTATATTTATCACAAATAATAAGAAATAAATTTTATTAATATATCAAGCTCTTACATCGGCATTTAAATTATACAAAATATTTCCGTCCAAACTTAAACACGAGACAATATATTATCGGTTTTTACTAAAATATGATTTGAAGTTTAAATTTAACAGTTTAACTATTGTGATGCAAAAATAAAATATCAATTTATTTTTGATTTTGAATCTTTTTGTTTTTTGTCTTTTTTTTCTAAAATTTTCAATGTTTATACCTGACTAACTAAGTTTAATTAGGAAAAATGGTAAACGGATTTGATGTTCCCTAAGATAACAAGTCTTATCTCTGTAGTTAACTCATAACTCTCAAAAATTTTGACCTGTATTATAACCAATTCGACTTACTAAAGCTTTTATAAAGGGCAATAAAAACAAATTGTTTATTTTTATAAACATTAGATGAATAAAAAGATATAAAAACAGCTCTGAATTGCAGTAGTTTAAAATTTATTTACAACATCAAAAGAAAAAGGGTAAAGTGCTTTAAATTTATGTAATCACATTGTCAATACTAAATTTAGGAGGCTAAAATCCTAACAAATATATGCGGGGGAAGTGAGAAGAAGGGGGGTGCCATGTTTTTATACGGGCCAAAATTGTGTTGCATTTTTAAATTGCATGACCGAATTTTGCAGAGGTGGTACCAATTTCACACCTACCTGGGTATCCCAATTTATGCAATAATTTGCTATTCATATTAAATTTATAAAATGTGCAAAATTATGTAAATACCATACGTTTAAAATCCCGCGGTAAAAGTAATCTAGGCCAAATCAAATATCATATAATACTTTGAATTACCCTATTTATTTTTAAACTGTAGTTACGTTTTATTTTTACTAAAATTTTGATTGTTCATTAATACTTTTTCACATGACAAATTCTGCCATAAGCTAGTCAATTTAACTTTAATTTATTTGCTGAAAGGCAGAGGGGTTTGTTCCAAATAAAGCATATCGGGTGGATCGTACCTGTAATTACCGAATTCAATTGCAAAAATAATTTATCTATCAAAAAAATCCACGTAAAATATTAGTTTCTTGCTAATTTGTGGTAGTTTTAAAATGTTTTTTTTTTGATTAATTTTTTAATAGTATTGCGTGACGCTTATTAAAGTCATTAAAATTTTAGTGAAAGGTCCCCGGTAGTCCATACAGACGACCAAGGCTTATGGGTAATGCAATTCAATCTTTATTTTTCCACAAAAAAAGGTTTTTGATAGCTCATAATTAACCCATAATCTTAGCTGTTAGATATTATATTCGCCTAATTTATGTGTTAAACCAGTGTTTAATAATTTGTAAGAGTTACAGTTCAAAATTTTTGGCAAAATTAGCCATATTTTGAACTCAACTCTTTACCATTTTTTACCCCCCTTTATTTGAAAAAATTTAAATGAAAAAAAAAATTCCTTTCTCTTGCAACTCACCTCAAAAAAATTCCTAATTTTAAAAATGAATAATCCTCAAAAAAATGCATTTTGTTTCTTTTCTCCTCAAATGAGCTCAAATGGCTTCTCCGAACAAGCTGAATAGCCAACTGAACTCAATTGAAAAGCAAAAATCTGGAATTTCTGCGTTGTTAATGTTAATAGATACAAAAAAGCCATGATGCTAATGTTGGGCTTTTTAAAGTTAAAATAAGTCTTAATATATACTCTTGTTACTATATTTGCAAAAATATGCGAAATTCAAGGTCTATATGCATTTAACTCCCTTTACAATTTATTCTTTTGTAATTTTTTTTAGTATAATAAATTCTCATTTTTTTATTTAAAATTAGAATCATATACTGACCATTTATCCCAGGGTGTGTCCATCAGAAAGTAAGGCTGTGACTTCTTTGCCACCGGCAAATGAAGAAGCAGAATTTTTGCTTAGAAAATTTAAACGAGTTTCTAGTAACTATACCAGAGATCCGTAAAAACCAAAATTTGAGAGCCCGGCCCGGCCCGGGTTTAATTTTTTTACCTTTACGCCGGCCCGGCCCGGTCCGGGTTCAATTTTTTTGCCTTTACGCCGGCCCGGCCCAACCCGGTTTTTTAAATTTTTGAGCCCGGCCCGGAAGAAAAATTTTAAGCCCGACTAAAACCCGGGTTTAATTATTTTTATAATTTTCAATATTTATCTTAAATTTTGTTCAATTTATATAAATTAAATTTTGTACTTATATATGATGCAAACTCTATAATTATGAATATACATCAAATAGATTTGCCGTGCGTAATGGATCTTTCATCAACAATCTAATCTTCAATTTTTTGTTTTAGGTCCATATTGCGGGAAAATTAATTTTATCAATGAATGAAAATTATAGTGAGAAAAAAATAGGCCATTTAATCTATATTAAAAGAAAAACTTATTTACAGAGAAGTTATGCTGTAATGAAGTTTAATAAAAAATAATTTAATAAATAATTTTATATATTAATTTATTTAACCAACCCGGGCCGGGTCGGCCCGACCCGGCCCGGCTTAATTTTTGCGCCGGCCCGGGCCAGAAAAATTTTTTATTATGTCAGGCCCGGCCCGCCCGGATGTTAATTTTTTCCAGTCAGCGCCGGCCCGGACCCGGGCCGGCGCCGGGCCGGGTCCGGGTTTCCGGGCCGGGTCCGGGTTTCCGGGCCGGCTGCGGATCTCTGAACTATACCTCAACCGGTTAAAAAAAAAGCTGCGATTGGAGTTTGCGTTCCCTGAAAACGACTTTAATATTCTCAAACATTGAAAGAGTCATCCCGACAGGACCTTAAAAAAACTTACTTTCGCAATATATTGTAATATTCAATATAGTAATAAAAAAATTATATTGGAAATTGTTAATTAATATGAATAGATCATTTATCTTGCGTGACCACACAAAATTTATTTTATCTCTTTGCAATGCCTATAGCGCAGACAAGTGTGGAACGAAGCTTATTATAAATCCAATAAGCAGAAGTTTCAATTCTACAATATCTGTATAAATTCAGGTAGTAAGTAAATTAATATAAAAATTTCTTTAAATCCTGAATTTAATGCATAAAATAAATGGAGAAAGCTATGAATCGGGCATGGTCACATTTCACATTGCTGCAAGGAGCCTAAAAACTCATTTTTTCCAATAGTCTTGTGTATAAAGCCCCAGTCAATCATTCAACTTGACCGCCCACAAATATTCATTGGATAATATGCAAATGCTTATACATTGAAGTTTTCTAATTTTGGCAGCCAAAATTACCTGAGGCAAAATTTTGCATATATGTTTTATCAGTTTGAACTTTAAGATTATCAAGGGGAACTGCTGCCAAATTTGGGTATAATTGCTTTTGAGTGTGAATTAATTAAAAACGGGATTTAGTACCCAAGAATACCAAATTAAGGAAATATTATTAAAAAGTTAATAAATTTAAGCTTGGTTCTTTAAAAACCTTATAAAAATTTTAATTATTATAATAAAATGTAAAAATAACAAACATGAGTTTGGCCATATAAAAAACTAAGTTTTCCAAAAATTGCCCGGAGCACCTCACTCCGACTCATTTGAAAAAATTCCATATTGAAAAAAAAAAAAAGAGATTCATCAATACTATCTAAACTCCGTTTTACCAAAAAATAAAAAAAATGAGTTCTTTTTTATTAAAATGAGGAATATTCATTTTTTTGTAAATGAAAATTTTTCATTTGAATATTTTTCACCCCCTTGAAAAAGCGAATTCCCTCATGTTCACTTTTTTCTTTCCTCACCATTCAATAGAATTGAGGGAATTACTGCGGCTGAATTCTTTTTTATTAAACACTGTGTTAAACTACCCGAGTTCAAAGATATTTTTTGTTAAGTTTTTTACACTTGTTAGCAGCATTTTTAAGTTGTTAATAAATCGTAAAAAATTTCTTAAAGTTTCTTTATTTCCAGTAAAATGGGAAAGTATAACATTTTTGGGGACACACAAATGGTAAAATTAGGAATTTTGAGAAAAAGCAAAAAAAGACATATATTTTATGGCCCATACATGAAATATCTTACTACTTTTGTTTGTTTAAAATTTCAAGCAATCTTTATGTGATTTTAGAAGGTTTTTTTTTATATTAGCAAAATTTTATAAAAAACCGGAAATGGAATAGCTCTAATTATTACAGTGAGATCAAAGAGAATTTTTTTTTTGATCGAGCAAATAATAATAATAATGAATGAGAGAGAGTTGAGAGGTTGTGGGCAAACTAAATTTATCGCTATTTGTTTTTACCAAATCCGCCAGAAAATAGGTTTTGGTGTGTCATTATATATTATTACTCAAGTATAATTGGTGTAATTACGAAAATATGTTTAAAATTTTGAAGGAAGCGGAGAAGCCTTTAGCGGCATGCACCTCCACCATACATAAGTAATTTATTACTTTTTCAATTTTTTGCTTTTAGAGTCCGTAACTAATTGTTACAGGTTATTACTAATTTGGAACCACCATTAACGGTCAGCTATAATTTAATTTACAATGTTTTAGCAGGTTTTGAAATATAGGATAAAATAAAATCTCGTGCGCCTAAAAAAGCAATGGCTACTCGTCAGAAAAATATTATTTGAGAGTTATCTTAAATGGAAGAGGTTTTTTTTTCAATTGAGGATAAAAATTATATTCTGAAAATCAAAATTAATTATATGTATTTTTATTTTGTAAAATAACGAAAAAAATTTTAAAAAAACGCTACATACTTAAAAAAACTTTTTTTTTAAATAAAAACTTACTTATTTTTATCAAATAATGTGATTTAGGTGCAATTAGTAATTAAAACAAAACTTTTTAGGAATTATTATTTTTCAATTTTTCTACAATTCCACCAATTTGCTTGCTTCACTTTCATAGTGTTGTTTAATGAGAAGGTAGATCTATTCTGTTAAATCTATGCCATGTGTAAATAACAAAAAAAAATAATTTTTTGAAAATATTTTATTTTTTTATAATTTTAATTTATCTAATTTCTTATTAAAAGACGTTTGTTCAATCAAGACCTAAAACAGAACATTTATAATAAGAAAAGTTTTTATGAAAGAGAGCCCCTAAAATTCTGTTTTTTATCAAATAGTATTCCTACAACCTATTTGGACGAAAAAATTACTCAATTTTTACCTTTTCTCATTAACTTATTTTTAATGTGATTTCTCAACCTGACATTTTTATTATATATTTTTTGTCCTGAACCATACTAACCTAAAATTTATCAAATATCGCTCTTGAGCTAACATTAAGTAAGGTCGCTTTAATTGTTATGTGGGCAAATATTTGTGATCGTTATATCGCAAACCATGAAAAATTGTAACAAGTCGTTATTATGAATATGGGACCAAATATTGGGAGCATTTTATAAAAGGTCTTAATATGATTAAATCTATTTCATTTTTACTTTCGTACTACGCCAGGATTTTCAAATATTCATTGAGATGTAATCCATTCTATTACATAAAACACAATTCACAATTTTTTTTGCGAAATCAAGCGTGTAAGTGCAATAAAATGATAAATTTTTAGATCATTATTTCATTTTAGAAATTAAGATGTGCTCGGTTACGTGCTAACCCTTATAAAAAAGGATGTTGTAGTTTGTTTTTGTTTAAGGCGACGTACAAAGGGAGTTTTTAGAATTTTACAAACTTTAAAAATTTTAAAATTTAACAATGTTTTCTAAATTAATAATTTTTTTTTGTATGTGCATAAACTATTAGCAACTTTGAAAAAATAAATGGCATTTATAAAATATATGAATTTATGTAAGTTATACGAAAATAAAAACTCACTTTGCAAACAGTAAAATAAAATTACAGAGTTCGATTCGTAAGATAGATAAGCTAATTAATTAAAGTAAATTAATTATTGAAAGAGTTTTCAAATTTGTTTACCTTTTTTTGTTTAAAATTTTTAACACTTAAATATATATTTCGTTTGCTCTAAAAATTAATTCTACGTGTTGATATATTTATTTCATTTCATATTTTTACAAATATCATACAATAAATAACTTTTCTAGTAAATTGCCCTTCCTCAACAAGCAGGTTCTCGTCAAAAACCTCAAGTGTCCGAGCAATCCGGGCTAAAAAAAAGATAGTTAAAACGGACCTTCAGATACCGTGGTTTTTTAACTTAGACTTAGCCCCTTCTGCTAAAACCTACGGGTGCAGTTCGGTCTGACACCCATTTTTATACGTTGTATGATTGAATCCGTCTGAAAAAAAAATCGGCTCAGAAATTTTATATTAAAAGGTATATATTTTTGCCCTAACCAAAATGTTTCCATGTGATTGCACACCCCTCATCGCGCTCCATAATATATTTGTCTTTAGCTAGGATCAATAAGGCAAAAATAGGATTTAATTTTTAGCCCGGTGCTACAATATTTTATTTCAAAATACAGTTAGTTTTATCGGTTTATATAATCGGTCCAATTCGAATTTTGGACTAGCCAAGACTTTTTTCGGGCATCGATTCAAATCATACCATGGTTTATGCAAGTTTGAAAAGAATTTATCTATGTATTAAATCACATTTAAGATTATTTTAATTTTTTTCCCCCAACAAATAGTGTATCCTCAACCCCTTAGAAACTATATTTTACTTATAAAAAATTTTGACTTGTCCACCTTTTAAAATTATTTGCGTTGCAATCTACAAATAATACCTTCTTTTCCCCTAAAAATCATATGACGGTAAAATTTCTAGATAGACCTAGTTTAGACTCTAGCTTCTGTTAATATAGCCGCTTAAGGAGTCCCCAAATGTCAAAAAACCGGCCTGACGGTCCATATCTGAAAGTTTTGATATTTTGTGAATGTATTTTGTAAAGAATGACAAATATTATATCGAAAGTAGGGCATTTAAAAACTCCGGAGTCGGGAAGCATATAAACTCCGGAGTTTTGGAATTTTACTTTTTGGATTTTGCTAGTTAGATTTTAGCTTACTAGAAGTATTAAATTTTATATTTTTGTTGGCCAAATTCATTTTTGTTTAATGAATGTAAATTGTAAGAGCAGCTAATTATACACTAACATATTTTTAATAGAAAAAAAAATTCCGGAGTTTTTGGACTCATTGACTCCGGAGTTTTGACATTCCCTAATCGGAAGGCTCGATATAAACTTTTGAAATTACTAGATTTATTTATAATATCTAATGCAGGCAAAAAAAATCTCAGGCACTACCGCATCATTCAACGGCCAATGCCAAGAGGACGTTTATTTAAAAACGTTAGGAGAGCTTAATTAATTAGAATAGAATGTTTAACATCAAGTATAAAAGATGAATAATTTCAATTTTTATATTCTCAAATAATTTTTTAAATTTGCAATTTAACAAGTTTACCTTAGTCGGTGATTGGCTCAAAATAATCAAAATTGACTGGCGAATATCGAAGTAACAAATCTTGTTTTTAAATTTTTTTTTTGAAATATAAAAAAAATAAATTAATTGAAAAATTTTAAAAACGTATATTATATTTTATAGTGATTATCTCGGGAGCCCGTAAACAAAATAAAATATTGTCAAAAAAAAATAATGATATTTTGATTATAAAAGACAACAATAGTTCTATCGTATCGTTCCCCTCACTCCTTCCTTACAAGTAATAAATAACATTTTTAACTAAGTCCTTTTAATTAAACTACAAAACTGGGGGTCAAATTTTAAATTTTTTTGGGCAGTTGAAAAAAGTTATTTGCGGGCCTTAGGACATTTTTAAATGAACATTACTGTTAAATATTAAAAACGAACTCGAAACAAAAGCTGCGAAGTTAAAGATCTTGCTGTATTTGTCAATATTGGTTTGGCAAAAATTTCATAGATTCTATGTTGTTAGGTAGTTTGTTGTTGTTGTTGTTTATTGCCCCATTCGTTGGGAGTTTAGTAAGATTATGCTTGAGGGCAGCTAGGGATGGATTATTCCTAAGATCTTTAGGAGAAATAGAAGGCCCACGGTTGGGGCATATGATCCGAGCCAATGTTGTATATCGTCAAATGCTGATTTGCAGTCGTAGCAGATACTATATAAAGATGGGTCTAAACGTGCTTTAAAGTTAAATTAGTTTGTCAAACTAAACGTAGATAACTTTTTATTAGGGAATACAAAAAAACCAGTTTTAACGGCTTATTTTTTACTATTTTCATAAGGGTTCTTTGTGTGTCGATTAATTAAGACAGCAGTCAAGGCTTGGGAAAAATTTTCAAACATATTTTTTTTTACTCTTTTTACAATATGAAAATTTTTATACCAAGCTAAATTTTTTTAAGCCCAAATTCGTCATTAGGTGACCGGCTCTTTCAGCAGGCCTTATTTTGCAACTACGGTTCGCCCATATCTACAAGTCGACCCGGCCTAAAATTTTTTATGCAGGTGAGCCTACTAATTTACAAAGAGTTCTAAAATTAAATATATTGCAATATTAAACTTTTAAAATCTATCAATCAAACATAGTTAAAATACTATACTTTATAGTCTGGTAATGTAACCTTTACTTTATATAATATAGCTTAAAGCAGTTATGATAGTAAACTAATCCAATTCCAAAACTAGTTTTTCTAATTTAAGCCCATCCCTCCTAGCCCGTTAAATTTCGGGGTTTATAGTCATACCTCTTTCATATGATGGTAATTATTAAATTTATAAAAGGTCTGGTAAAAACAAATGCCCCCCGAACTTCGACTAAATTTTCAAAACTAAATTGCAGGCAAAAATATTGATATTCCAGGAAAACAACCCAGGCAAATTGCTTGAGGGGCCCCAAGAGTCAATTAATATCTTTTTATAAAATATAACTATATATTCGCTTATATTATTGTAAAAAATCATTATTTATAACAATTGTATCAACATAAATTAATGCAACTTATTGGCTTAAGATATTTTTCAAAAAACTGCCATGTTTTTGAACTGAGTATATTTTATCCAAACACTTCGTAATGGAATTCCCGTGTAACAAAATGCTACATTTTAACGACATATGTTACACCTCTAAACACTTCGAATTTTGGTTTAAAAATACCTTGAAGGACTGTCAACGAAAATTTTATAGTGGTAAGTTTCAGGACCGTATGCGATCTAACATTTATTTCCCCAGTAATCCTAATTTTCGGCACTTTAAAGATTAAAAATCTCAATTAGCGGGTCCCAAACAAAGCCATACTATATACATAAGGCAGAGCATTTTTTGGTAACTTTTTTTTAATTAGCTCTTTAAACATTTAATCCAATTGGTATAATCTGCCCGCCCCCTAAATCCATATAAGCCTAGCAAATTTGTTAACAACTCAGTTCAACATATTTTTGAGAGTTATGAGCTAACCTCTGGGATCAAACCAACCATCATTGAGATTTTGAAATCCGTTTACCGTTTTTATATTCAAACTTAGTTAGTCAGCTATAAATTTAGAAAATTTTTGAAATTATGCCAAAAAAGAAAAAACAGCAACAAATTAAAATTTTTTTTGTAGATTTACATAAGCTAAACTGTTAAACTTAAACTTCAAATAAAACTTTTAAAAACCGACGATATTTCGTGTTGTGTTTAAGTTTGGACACGAAATATTTTGTATTATCTGATGCTAATATGAGAGCTTTATATATTAAAAAAAATTTTATTTTTCATTATTTGAGTTGTTAAATATAAATAACAAAGAATTTTTATATGAATGAAAGATTCTTAAATTTTTTCTTTTTAGGGTATTATTGGTCTATCAATTTGGTGTCAAAAAATTCCATTTTTTTGACATGGACGGATGTAAAGAGCCGAAACCAGAAAAAACTATGATAAACCTATATATAAGATAAGGCCGTTCTACATTCTTTTATAATTTCATAAAATTCTGTGCCATTGATATTTGTTGACCTATGTAATACCATTTGCTACAAAGGCATTTATATCACAGTATGTCAGAAACGAGATTATTATGAGATCATAAAAGAATTCATCCCCATGATGGCCTAATCTCATATATGTTTTTCGTTCTTAGTTTCTTCCGTCTTTGGCTCCTTTGATCAGTCTATAACGTAAAATAGCCTTTTTTGACCTAATTGACCCCCTAAACCCGATAACTTAACCCTAACATTAACCACTACCCAAATTTTACCCTAATGTACAGTTTTTATTTCAAGGTCCAGGCAATTTAGGGTTAAGGTAAAATTAGGGTATAGGTTAATGTTAGAACTAGTTTTTAATACCAGGTTAGGGGTTAGGAAATGTTTATAAATAATTTTTCGGCATTTTGCAAAAATCAGTTGATTTTTTCATAGGACAAAAACCGTCATTTTTCCCCCTTTGAGGGCGAATATTTTAAAAACTAAAAAATATTGCAGTTTTTGGAATAGAAATTCGTGATCAGCGTGTAAAATATGACCTAAAAACAGCTGTTTATAAAAATCGGTGATGCGTCAATAAAAGCGTCTCGTGCCCTGACTAACTAGGTTTAATTAGGAAAAACGGTAAAAGGATTTGATATTCTTTAAGATGGCAGGTTTGATCTCTGTAGTTAACTCATAACTCTCAAAAAATTGTTGATCTGTGTATGGTATTGTAATCACTGCCTTTTATATCTATTCTCTGATTTACAAATATACTTATTTTGGGCAATCGTTCTAAAAAAAAATCGGACCAATGAACACCTAAAAAACGGAACGGTCTCAAATTAGTAAAAATGATAGTCTCTGTTCCCGATTTTTTCTATAAATGTTAATGTGTTCAAAGTACTTTTAAAAAGGGCTACAATAAATAAATTTATTATTATCTAAAGGCTAATACTTCGTCGCAATGTTTAATTTATCATTTTCTTTAAAAAGTCAAACTAACTTAAACGCATGTGAGTTTTGTTTTGTTATACAAAAGTTGAGCAACGCTTAGCCTGGTTAGTAGTTGAATAGGTAACCGTCAATGAACCCTAAAGCCTTCCAATTTTCTATAAGGCTAGGCCTAAAAGCCAAGGTCACCGGTCCGTATTAACATTCTTTGCGGGCCCGGAGTTAAAAAAGGCAAAGCTCTAACGAATAAGTCGTCTCCTGATGGATAAAAGGTTTGGAGGAAAGTCCAATACTACAAGTTTTTTTATAGATATTGAATGCAACCCGGCTGCCGTATTTGTAATACGGGGGCGGTGGAGAGAACAAAATTTTGGTTTGGGTCGGATGACGGCCTGTGTTAAACAGTCTTTTCTATCTTAGATATACGGCACTATAACATGTTCTTCCTCTGTCAATATACAATAATAGTGTTTTTGCTGTCCTAGAAGCATATCTTTCATTTACTCATAATAGGGGTAATAATTAAGCACTGAATTTAAAATTTTCCGAATTTTTTATATATTTATAACTGCGTCATCCATATTTTTACCTTGCTCACCTGAATTCCGATGGGGGAATCTTAAAAATAATAATTTATATATTTCTAATTTAAGTCTCCACCATTTGCTGGAAAACCTTGCCCCAACATATTCCATCAGAGCCTTAATTGATGGGTTTTCAGGTAAACTCAACATTGGAAAATGCCTGATCAAAGATTCACATATATTTTTATGAAAAAAAAACCTTTTTCTATCATTCAAAACCAATCAAACATTATAATAGAACATTTTAAATATAAATTTATCGTATTAATCACAGTAGGATTGAATTAATTAAAATTAATTGATCCACTTTGACAATAAATTCAATGGGTTATTGAAATTTCGTTTTATGGATGATACGATACTCGAAAATTAAAATGGTTACAGCTGTGTGCAGGTAATCACAACTTGCATTTATAAATATCGTAGGTGTATTTGAAAGGCTTATTAAATCAATAACGACTTAATAAATACTGACGCACAAGGACCGTTTAATGGATCAAATCAAAAAGCCAGTTAGTATTGAGGGACATAATATATAACAGTGTCGGGCTAATTAGTGTTTGATATAACCAGGGCTGGAAAAAAAACTAAATGGGCTTTTTTTTAACAAGTTTTTGAGTTTTTTTCCCCAAATGCCCACAAACTCTTGGGCATGGCAAAAGAAAAGCCCCCCAAAAAAAGCTCCTAAGAGCTTTAAGAAAATATAACCCACCCATCATTATAATGAAGAAAAAATCAAAATTTTTTAAAAATATTGTAAAGAAAACATAAAATGGGCTTTTTCTAAGAGCCACTTTTTGTGGGATTTTTTTTGCCCCTTTCCTTAGCAAGGGATTTTTTTGAATTTTTATTTTTGCCCTCTATTTGTAGCTAGGGCTTGCTAAAACTCCAGTTGGAGTTTATGGAAGGAGTGGGGTGGGAACCCCTATGCTCCGGAGTTTTGAACTCCTGGAGCTCAGCCCGGGCGGGTTTTTTGGAGTTTCTTTCAAAAGTGAGTTTTTTGTTTAAAAAGGATTTAGCCACCAGATGTTTTTACTACGATGAAACGATAGTTTTTTAGGTAAAGAAAATAATTGTGGGAGAAAATTAGTATTTTGTATTTTGTTAAATATCAAATATAACGTTGTCAATATTAAGCCATGGAAATTTTTGTTTGCACTATTTATTAATAAATATTTCAATGTCAAGTCTGCTGAAATTGTGTCAATAAACTCTCCTAAATGCAAATAATTTAATATTAAATTTATATTCTATTTTTTGTTGGGGCGGTCGTGTGTTAGTAATCTTTATATAATCTCAATTATGCTTTATTAATAAATTTTGATTTCGTCATATTAAGCCTGCTGGATGTCACCTATCTGTCGCAAATGTCTATAATTTGACGTATAAACTTTTTCAAGTTTGTTTTGTTTTTAACCTTATTCATTAAAAAATTTTGGCAAATTTTGATGAAGCCTGCTGAGTCAATGTCACCTGAATGTCGCAAATTTTTATAATTTAACATTGAATAAATATTTTCGATTTTTTTTGTTGTTCGGGCTGCCATATATGAGTAATTTTTGTAAAAAAAATTTTAGTTTTAGGCAACTAGTGACTCCGAATTGTCGCAAATGCCATAATTTAAATTTTGAAAAAACTTTTTCGAGTTTTTTTTGTTTTTATTATTTATTTATAAATTAGAATTAAAAATAAATTTTTTTCCTAAAAAATTACAAATATTTACCGCAAAAAAAATCGACGCTATAAAATGCATAAATCGCATTTGCGACAATTTGGTGACATTATCACAAGTTGAAAAAATAGATTACTTATACCAAATAACTACATATATTTTACAGCAAGAAAAATAAATCAATATAAAATTAGTTTTACAATACATAAATGCATCTGCGACAATTTGGTGACATTATCACAAGGATTAAAAATGGATTATTTTTAGTAAAAAAACACCAATATTTACAGCACGAAAAAAAAATCGAAAATACGCTTTATAATGCATATATCGCATTTGCGACAATTTGGTGACAATATCGCAAGTTGAAAAAATGGATTAATTTTACCAAATAACTACATATATTTTACAGCAAGAAAAAAAATTCGAAAAAAAAATTAATTTTATAATGCATAAGATGCATTTGCGACAAATTTAGTGACACCGTTAGCAGACACTTACCATAATTTAATAAATACAAGTTGTACAAATCGTCTAATAAAACAAAATTATCACCAAATACATAAATTATCGACTAAAATTTTATGTAGACATTAAGTTATTATTTAGTTAGTGTATATCAAGTACCATAAAAAAACTAAAAAAAAACAAAATTAATAACATTATAAATGTGAGATATTTTAATCAGCTGCTTTTGCATTTATTTACAACTTTATTTTTATAAATAATGAGTTTGGACAAAAAAATATACAATTCCAACATTTCCAATGGGCTAATGTTAATTTTTAAACTCCCGGAAAAAAACCCCGGAGTTAAAAACGGAAAACTCCGGGCGGTTTTTGGGAGTTTTTTTCTTAAACGGAGTTCTCCTGGAACTCCCGGTAAATCGGAGTCCTTCCCGAATTCCGGAGTTTTGACATGCCCTATTTGTAGCCCCCTCTTTTTTTATGTTTTGGGGGGAAAATGAGCCAAAGTTTTTTGGCTCATTGTTTTCCCAGCACTGGATATAACACATAAGCCACCGATAAATATTGATTATGTGTTAGTGTACCTGAACTTTAATTTTAAGATAATCGACCTAGCTCAACTGGTGCACCCAAAGTTGCATGAAACGAAAATCCATAAAATAACGGAAATTTATAAAATGTGCAAACAATGTGATACAGATTAGGGTTAAGTTAGGGCAAAGTTAGATTAGGATTAGTTTAACCTTTGGTCGAGATAAATATTCAATTAGGATAAGCTTAGTATGAGGTGTGCTTAGGTTTTGGTGAGATTTATTTAAGGTTAGGGTAAGTTAGTTTTAAAGTTAGGGTGAGGTTAGTGTTAGGGTGGGGATAGATTAGTTTAACAATGCAGTTAGCTTAAGGTTAGAGTGAAATTATCATAACGGTAACGTTGGACTAATAGGGTAAGTTTTATAAATTTAACATTCAAGCTAGTTTTTGATTGGTTGGCCAATCATATTATTTTCGTACATATTTGGTGTCGCCGCTCAACTAATAGGTTAACCTTCGCCCACTTTTGGTCTTAAAAATAAATGTAAAATATCTGAAGCAACTTTTCAATAGGGCCAAAGGAAGCTCACTTTTTTTTAACCTTAGATTAAGGATTTCCGTTCAGCGTTAAATGGAGAACTTTGAATTAATTAGATTAAGGCAACAAGGTCAAGTTGGATGTGGTGGAAAGTTTGATTAGCAGAATTAAGGATTATAAGAATAGTAGCGGTTTAAGGTGAATTAAGAGGAAGATGGCAATCCTAGTCGATAAATCTAAATTGTATCAATCATAATTAATACCAATTCAAGGTTAATTAACGATTAGATAGTAGATATAACTTGTACCGCATTAAAGATCATATTCCGTGATGTTTGCAACGTAAGCTTACATTTTTTAGTAAATTAAAATTTTAAGATTTTAAAATTTTAAACATCCAAAGATGGTATATATATTTAATCTTGACAAAACTCTTACAAAATCAAAGAGTCAATTAAATATATTCCTGTTTAAAAGCAAAGCCATCAGCGGACGGGGTCAGAGCAAATTTTTTATTTTTATTACATTATTTTTGGGTGAGGAATTGGAATTGCTATGCGGCGATGTTCATAACACCGGGCCATTAGGAGTAAGCGCGTCTCTACGCCATTACCATAATATCCATTGAAATGACGCCACACTCTAATATTAAAGCACCCACGCTTTACAATCCTGTCAAAAGTCGAAGGCCAGAGTCATTTACCTGCTAAAACTATGCCCCCCCCCCTCCTGGCCTACATTTCTTAAAGGAGGTGACATACCCGTCAGGGCATGGTCCCCTTAAGTCGGGGCTTTACCTAGACCACAAGCTAAAATAAATTTCCAGCCAAATAACAATATTTAATTATATTTAAAATTTTAGATTGCTCAGTAGGCCCTAAAATTTTAGTTAACAATTGATTGTCATATATATTTAGATATATTAATTCATGCAAGTATAAGTGTTTGAATTCTTGCAAAGCAGAGCAATGAAGAGAGAACAAGTGGGTCATCAACTAATTTACAACACGACAGTCGAAATAACTCCAATCCTAATAGTCTTGCTTTTTTAAAATTCCACCAATTACCTGTTCTTGGCCAACCCACTTTTTATAAAATTACGAAACAATATTTATTTATGTTTAAATTTTAAAAGAAATTAAATTAATTGTGTTATATTTCTAATTACATTTGAATATGGTCAGCACAAACGCTGACACTTTAACTTTCTATTATTCTTTAGTACCAGTTTAGAAAATATCAAAAGATTCAACCTGACTTGTGAAAATCACAGTGCAATATGGAGGTTAAAAGTGGCATCATTTGAATGAGTAAATATAAAATTAATAAAAAAAAGTTAGGCAAACGAATGTGTTTAATTATTATAAGAAGCTAAAATTTAAATTGCCTAGCATTATTCACAATTTTAGTTTTCTCCTTTATATAAATTGCAATTAGGGCATGTCAAATTCCGGAATTTGGGAAGGAGGCCACAAACTCCGGAGTTTTTTTTTATAATAATTTGTAAGTGTAATTTTACATAATTTAGCGGCTCTTACAATTTTTTAGATTCATTAAACAAAAATGAATTTGGACAACAAAAATATAAATTTTAATATTTCCAGTAAGCTAATATTAACTAGCAAAATTCAAAAAAATTAAATTCTTAATCTTCGAGTTGAAAAACTACTTCCTGACCCCGGAGTTTTGACATGCCCTAATTGCAATTGAAATAATAACACAAGCTTTTTAATTATTCATTTTCATGATTGTTTTCCTTTATGCCTTTTGAATCATTGACCAACGAGAAGTGCTATTATCATTGTTGTGATTTTGCATCGAAAAAAATTCTAAAGATATTTAACGATTAGTGAAAAAATTAGTGTCATGGCAGGCCCTGATTCTAGCTTTTTGAATGGGTGGCAAAAAAACTAGTGGGGGGGGGGGGGGGGGGGGGGGGGGTGGCAGAAATTTTTTTTTTGCCACCTTCAACGGTAGAATTAGCCGTTCTACATGTACACCATTTGAACCTTTTTGGGAGGGCACTGCCCCCCCCCCAAAAGGGGTCTAGAATCGTGCCTGTGTCATGGGCTAACCGTATAATTACTTACCTGACAAATGTATATTTTTAAGTGATAAAATATATGCAAAGAGGTTTTATAACTTTGTTGAGTTTAACCTATGTTATAAAATTTTATTTGATTTCACATTTTAAACGAAAAGTATTTCTCTCAACTAAAGACAATGTTTAGATTTGTATCGAACCGGCTTGATATATTTTACTTAGGTGCCCGTCTAAATAATTTTAAATAATCAAACACATTGGTTAAAAAAAGAATTACAAATGAATTATTATAAGTAAGGTTTCCCTCATATCTTCCACCATTCGCCATACCCGTTAGGGCTTTGACTCTTTTAACTCGCGCAAAGCCATTATTGCCCATGGGTTAAATAGTAAGATTTGCTCGCACGCCGGCTACCTAGGTTTTTAGCCTAGGCTCTTACTTTAGGCATAATGTTTAAGGCCTACTGCCTAAGCAAACTACTCAGCAGCTCAAAGTGGTTACACAATATTATTTTTCCGAAAAATAAGTCTCTTGTGCAAGGATTTGAACTCTCACCTCTTGCTTGTAAGACAGTGTAAGACAGGAAGTTTTGCCACTGAGCATTTGAGCCGACATAAAAAAAGGATGTTAACAAAGTTTGCAATTCAAATCTAGTTTTTTGGAAGGTTAATGCTCTTTTAATTTATTAATCATGAATCCTATCAGACTCCTATGTGCCTAGATTAATTTTATAAGACAACCCACATTGATCTAACAAGACACCTTTTCTGGGGTGCTAGGGCCTATTTTTTGCATGCTTCACAAAAACTATTTTGCATAAATCTTAATATTCTACGCGTTGCATCATTAACAGACCATTTCAAATAATACCAAAATTGAACAAAGGATTGAAACGAATAAATTAACTTTCCAGTTAAATTTTGCGCTAAATCTTACAAATTACTTTACATAATTAAAAAAAAATTAGGCTCTTGTCAGGAGTTTTGTTGGGGCAAATGGAAAACACCTTGTTTACCTGCACAGTTAGATTTGATAAATTAATATATTCGTAATAGGACAATGTAGGATCATTGAACGGAATTAACTTATCCTAGAACCGTTCAAATATAAGGTTTTGTTTTTTTTAATTAAATCGTTGCTCTAAAAATGTGCTTTTTTTTAAAAAAACGACAAATTTCGAAGAATTGGCAAATTTTTAAGGAAGCGTAAAGGTATTAGTTTTAAAAACAGATATATATGCGTCTTTTAGGGATTAAGACAATCAAACTAATATTATCGTGTATCTCAAAAAGGCCCATTTGACAAGTTAAGGCTAAAAAAATGTTATGCTCCACCAAAAAAATACATATAGAAGTTAGAATTGGTCACCTGTAATACTGTGCCTCTTTATACCACTAATATTCCATATATATAAATGGGGTGTAAGGTATATTAATATGCTCGGATTTTACCTTAAAAAAAAAGTAATAAAATTCTTTTTAACCGATAATTTCTATGTTATACAACTCATGTAGCATATTTACAGGTACAAATACCTTTCGTTTATAACAGAGAGAAAAAGTCAGCTATGAGCGATAATTATTTCTTTTAAGAAATAAGAAACTTATTATATATAACACAGGTCGAAAAAAATGAATGATTGATCAGCGTAGAGACACTTAAATCCACATGAGCAGGGCCGTACCCGCCTGTCTCATGGGTCAGACATTTGCTGAGGGCGCTACATTATCTTTATTTTGATTTTACTATTATGCATTGTTTAGAATTCTATTTTATCATATATATTTTAATTATATAAGATTTTTACCATGCATCTTATTTCAATAAATTAATATTAAAAAAATTATTTTTATTGTTACCTCTTGTTCTTTCTATATGACAAATATCCGCCTTATTTTTTTTGCCTAGGGGCGCTTAATAAACCTGGTACGGCCCTGCACATGAGGGCCCTTCATCTTGCCTATTATTTCCTTTTATTCGATATTGAATTATATCTTGGGTATAAATTAAATTAAACAATGCCCATGACGCATTCAGCGACATAAAAAAATTTTAGAGAAAAAAAAATGGAAAAAAAATTTACAAATGGAAATTACTATATCCCGTAATCTCTGCTTTTCAAAAAATGAAAGAATAAAATTTTCAAAATTATTTTAAATTAATAGCTCCCTCCCTAATTTTTTTTCAGTTTTTAAAATAAAAAATTAATCTTAAATTTGAATTTGAGATAGCTGACTTGAAGACAATTTTTTATTTCAGTTTTTCTCAGAGCTTTTATATTTTAAGCTGTCTTGCAAATGTAAAAAAACGCTAAACGGATTCGAAAACTTCTAGGATGGCAGATCAGGTTTCTGAAATTAGCACATCAAAAATCAGCGAGATGTTTAATAAGGGTTCGTTAAGATTCAGTATACTTGAAATTATTGCATTACAAGTTGATCCGTGAACTAGCTCTCCCAAATGATTCCCAGGCGCCTAAAATATTATGTATTGACTTCATAATAGTTTTGACAAATTTTTGAATTAAGCTAACTACGGAGGTTAAATCTGCCATCAGAGGGATTTGTAAATTCTTTTACCGCATTTTCAAACTTAATTAGTTAGCAAATTTAATTAAAAAAATGTCAAAAACAAATAAAAAATAAATTATAAATTATTTTGCATTTCACAACATACTGTTAAATTTAAACTTCAAATAAAATTATATTAAAAACGGATAATATATCTAGTATTTAATTAGACGTAAAATATTTTATATTCTTTCAATGTTTTAATATTTCTCATAAATGTAATATTAGGAATATATGAAAAAAAATTCTTAACTTTTTTTCTAGGGTATTCTAGAATTGTCAATTTGGTCAAAAAAGCCATTTTTTCGATATGGATGCATGTAAGGAGCCAAAGCCGGAACGCATAAAAATGAAATATATATGAGATAAGGCCTTCATGTGGATAAAATCTTTAATATTTTAATGAGATTCACGGCATTGATATTTGTTGAGCTGTATTACAACTTTCCGCCTGTGGATGATCTCAAACGTTGTAAGCCTTGTTGTGTTTGACACAAATCAGCGGCCTAATTATTAATTGGATGGGTAACCGACAACACCCAAAACCGTCCATTTTTTTATTTAAAGCCCGGACCTAGATATCTTGGCGAACTCGTGTAAATTTTGCGAGTCCATCAGCTTGACTTAAAAAGAGACATAGTTATGACCCGTAACTTGTTACTTTAGGTGTGCTTTGAGGAAAAACTCCTAGTCACAGGTCGTTTTTTTTTGATAATAGTGTTGTCCGCCTACTCGAAGATTTGCAACAAATACGACAAAACCCTAGATAAGAAATTTTTTTAATTACGCATTACTATTGATAAATAATTAATGCTAAAAAAACATTTAATGTATTTTATATATTTTATAGGTGTTGTACCCTTAAGGACAGGTAAACAGTGAACCACTTATAGGCCAATAAAAGTTTTCTAAAATTCGTTTAAATCGTTAAAGTCAAAAAAATTAGAGCAATTAAAAAGGTTAGAGACCTGTAAGCTTAATTCGTATTTGACCAAAAAAAATGGCTAAAATTTTTCTTTAGATACCGTCCAAATTTAAATTTCAAACTGTTTTTGTGTATTTATCGAAATGTAACTAAATATCTTTTTTTTTAAGAAAAAATATTAATAATAACAAAATTTCATTTAATTCGAAGAAATATTTTACTACTCAAAAACATCATCTAAGTAAATTTTTATTCTATGTAAATTAGTGGCTATAAATTAAAAAATTATTAGATTTATATATGATTATTTTGCTCAAGTTTGACCAATTATATAAAATAGTACAGATAAATAATAATCTAATATCTTAAAAATTGGAGAAAAAAAATCAGCTGTTTAGTACAATTTAAGTTTTAGTAAAAAGCCAAAAGCTATTATGATCTCTGGTTGTCAGTAACAATCAAAAGTTTAAGGGTCAACTAAGTATAAATAGGCAAAATTATAAATGTTTTTCATATATCTCAGTTGGGCCAAACGGGCGTTCTTATCTAGAACCCAATAAGAGCCAAACTTTTGATCACAAGCCAAATGTTAATTAAATAAAAGCTTGCTCGTCAAAAAATTTTTCTTTTCTAATTATTACTGCCAAATGTTGTTTTATTTTTGTTTTTTGACAGGACATTCTGAAAACTCCGACCCTTCATAACGTTATTTCCAATCCCCAACTTCCAAAAATCCTCATTATTTACGAATATTCTAGCTTTTTATATATATAAAAAAAATGGAATTTATTATTAAATAGAATTAAGGTTTATTAAATCTGTAAAGGTGATTCATAAATTTTACTAATTAAATGTGGAAAATTAGGTACTATAAAAAAAAAATATATATATATATGGTCAATTCCACCTCAATCCAGCAAGTCCGGGAAGGGTACCCCTTTTGATTTGGCTGAAATTTTGCATGGAGGTCGTATTTAAGAGTATCTTATAATCTGGAAATTTTTTTTGACCGGAAGTGATTTTTGACGAAGATAGGGGCAAAAGAAAAAAAAAATGCAAGGTGAATTTTCACATTTGATGCAACTTTGGGAGGTTATAAGTCAAAAAGTATTATAGCTAGAGACTTAATTTTTTTTTTATTTTGAAGAGGACAATAAGGGCTATCGTGCATGTGTTTAATATTTTAAAATTATTTTTTTTGAAATTTTTACAATTTTGTAAAGAACATTCAATTTGATATAACAAAAAAAACGTATTTTTAAATTTCTTAAAAAATTGCTAAAATACAGTCCTTAGTATTCATTATTAATATGTGAACTCAAAAGTATGGGACCGACTAGACTTTTAAAAAAAATCAAAGAAAAATATTTTTTATTTTGAATTTTAGACAAAAATTTGCTCCCTCTACTATATTAAAATATTTAAAAGTGCCAAATTTGTTTATATATAAGAAGTTAGACATAGGGGCAAATATGTTAGGCTATAACAGTTTAATTAATTTGATTCAAACTATTGTCAATTTTGGAAAGAAAAGGGGAACTTCGGAACAAAAAAATTGGTAATTTTCAGTATTTTACTCCTATCTTCTAAGCCGACTTTCTGGGTCACTACCAAACCAATTTGAAAATTTGAAACTGCATTTTATACATAAAACATCACTATATAACATATATTTCCCCCAACATTTTTTAACGTACCCATAGCTTTTTATGAAATAAAAACCAAAGTTTGCCAGGTTTTTTGAAATTTTAAGGTGTAAAAAATAAAAACTTAAAATTTTTATGCTAATATATGTTAACTTTTACTAGTCATTTTTAGTTTGATGAACAATATTAGAATATGTACATAATTCTCAATATTTATCCTCGGCAAAATTCAAAAAATTTGTTAAATTTATTGGATAAAAAAAAATTTAAGAGGATTTTAGAAAAAATAATAAGGTTAAAAAATTTGTAAAAATTAATTTTTTTCTATTAATTAATAGTTTTTGAATAAAACAGCCTCAACAACGTTGAATCTGACAAAAATAAGTAAAATAGAATATATTTGGCCTATTTAGAATATTATGATTTAATAGATTTTCTTTTTTTATGATTATCAACAAACTTAAAATAAACGTAAAAAGTCAATTATTTTATGAAACATAGTTATATGGTTTTTTAATATTATAACTACATAAAAGAAGTCAATCTTAGGGTTAAACAACCTTAAATGATTATAACGGGCAGAATTAGCTTCAATGATGAATTTTAAGACTAAATATTAGACCCAATTTAATATAAACAAAATATAGACATTCAGTCTTTTTTACTGATTGTACAAATGCCAAATAAGTTTTTGAAAGGCTATTTAGAGCAAGGAACACCATATATATTTAACTGACCTTAATAAAGTTTAAAAACCAACAATTTAAGTTCCAATTACATTTTAGTTTTATAATATAGACGCACTAAACCTATTAAAGAAAGAGGAAATATTACTGTTACTTGATTCTATGGGTATATAGATTTGGGCATTGACCTAAAGTTTTTTATAACTAAATGCGTTCCTTACGAGTTTTAACACAAAAATGTGTTTTAATAAATACATTAAATTACAAATTTAATAAAAATAATGAAATGATTTAATAATCTCATTTTTTTATAATTTACCTATCTAGTTCTTTTAAGATTTTCTATACATAACATATATATTATTTTTTTAACACTTAAACAGGCAAAATATGACTGATTATATAGGTTCTAGATATTTTTAGATAATTTTGCCAAAATAATAAAAAAAATAAGCTTGCACAGACGAATACAATCTGCGTTAGTTTTTTGACACCTGAAAATTTGCTGTTTTTTGGCAAATTTAGGTATTTTTATTGTAGAAGCGTCAAAATCGAGTGAAAAAAGGTGGGGCTATTATATGTTATTAAGCAATATTTTATCTATAAAATAAATGTTAAATATTAAAAAAAGGTTGGCTGGTTAACCAGAAAGTCGATTTTGAAAACAGGCAAAATTTTCACTTTTTTCGGTTTTAAGGTTCACTTTTTCATTGTAAATTTAATAATGGTAGTAATTAATTAAATCAAACTATTATGGTCTAACATAGTTGCCCATATGTCCTGCTTTTTGAATACTGTCAAATTTGGCACATTGGCATATTCTAATATAGTGCAAAGGGCATAAATGTGTCCCAAAATTAGTGCAAAAAATTGATTTTTTTAAATTTTGTAAAAAGTCATGCCGGTCCCAAACTTTTTTAATCATATATTTATTAACATTATTAAGGGACATATTATATAAATTTTTCAAAAAATTCAAAGATACGTTTTTTGAGCTATTTGTGTCTAAACTTGACTTTAATTTTTTGGTAACTTAAAAAAATTTTTTTTTAAATATTTTTGCATCTAAGGTAGCCCTTATTACGATCTTCAAAATAAAAAAAAAATTATGACTCTAGCTACAATACTTTTGATGATACATGCGCGCAAAGTTGCCTCAAATTTTTTTTTTGCAAAAAAATGAAAAATATTTTTGCTTATATCTCGGTCAAAAATCACTTCCGGTCAAAAAAAATTTAGGTTTTTATCAGCACCCTAGGACCCTACCATTGTACCAAATTTCAGCCAAAACTGAGACCTTAAGGGAAAAAGTTTGTCGATTTGAGGTGGAATTGACCATATATATAAGTAGATCATAAATCAAAAAAGTATGTTTCCCTTTTCCTTCGTTTATTATAAGATTATTTTTGTAAAATAATATTTATATATATATATATCAAAAAAAAACCTTTGTTTGACATAAAAATTCGGTTTAATTAAAACCCGGTCTCTCATTACATATAAGTTAACAAAATATTAATAAAGTTTTAATTAAGACATGACCACTACGTTCATGTATGAAAAAAATAGGAAGATTTAATTAGCAAACTGTTATGGATAGTCTCTAATGCAATAATTTGTGTTGATTAAATTAAACAGCACACTAAAAGTTTTTTAACTATTCCTTTTTGCAGTAAAAGAAACAAGAATTGCATGAAAAACGGTAGGAAAAATTTTATTACACCTGGTCTCTTTAATTGTGAATTACTTTAAAAATTATCATAAAAATTAAAGGAACATTATATATTTATAAATTACATGTAAGCTTAATTTTTTAAAAAGGGTTTTAAAGACAAAATGAAAACATTTTTTGATAAATTTAAAAATTTACACATGTTAAAAAAATATAAAAAACCAAAAAATTACCTGAATTTATATAAAATTTTTAGTTAGGTGTAAAAAAACAAAATTAGCATGCACATTTCAACATTTTTATTATAAATATTAAATATATGAATATAACTTAAATTTAATCATCAAAAATAATAATTTGATTAAATGTAGCTGTAATAATTCAGTTATATATGAACTGTGTTTTTTTCAGTGACCTTCAGTAGGATTTGGTGTTAGCGAATGCTTAATCAACTCCCAATACATTCCTTTGTTACGGCAGAGCTCGGCATGCGTACCTTGCTACGTTAAATTATTAGAATATAAAAGAGTTAAAAAAGGTTTAAAATATTACCTGACAATAGTAATTACAAAATTACGCATAAAACTAATTTAAAACTACTTTCACCATATTATGCGACTTTGTCTTTTACGTTAATGTGTTTAACGCTAAACTTTTTACCTTACTCTGTACGGCATGATTGTTTGATATATATCCTTCACCCCCCCCCCCCCCTCATATCTATTAACATTGAATGCATTGGCATTTATTGTTATAAAAATTAATGTTTGATTAGCACAATCCTTTAAAATATTGCTCAAATTAAGCCAATATTTGGAAATAAATAGAATAGAGGAGTCTTTAAAATCGCATATAAATAAACCCATATGACGATTCGCATAGTAAAATGACTTAATACAAGAAGAAAAAGCCGTATAAGGTAGATGGGTTAATAAAATCAGATCTAAAAAACCCTTGTATTTTCGTATCAAAAAACAATACAAAAATACTAAAAAACGACCAACCAATTAAAGAGGTCGGCGCTAATGGTAAGGGGCGCAACTAAGGGTATAGATCATTTAAGATTATATTGTTAGGCGTCGAATAAAATGTAGGCACATAACGCCGATACAATGGTGACATACAATACCAGGTAAAATGCATTGACGTCTATTAAACAATTCTACCTTTAATGATGATTGGAATCTATATGTGTACCCAAAAAAATTTGTTAAAAATATTGGAAATTAAAAGACATTATATATAAAGTACCATTAAAAATATATATGAAAAGGGTAAACGATGTTGTCAATGGGGCCCCCAACGTATGTGACGATATGATAAATTAACGAAATCACTTAAGGCGAGCGTCATAAAACTTTAATTGGGGTGGGTGGACCGATAGATAATTTCGCCAAACCTTGATGATACATCGAAAAAAAATTTTTTGGACACATGACAATGTTGAAAAAAAAAACAATTTCAATGTTAACGCCGTTACTACATAAATAGGAAAGTTAGTTTAAACGATATTGCAATAAAAAAAGCTATAACGATATATCGCAAAATGAACCAAAAGCTTCATAGCTCTTAACCCAAATTAATTAATCTGTGGAATCGTGACAGCACAAGAACAGGTGGAATGACCTACCTTAAAAAATTATCTCGAAGAGATAATTAAAGAGAGCCTAACAATTAATCTTACCAAAAGAAGAATTCAGGTGAAAAATGTAAGGCTACAAATTACCGTCGAATCGCGCAATTAATAATTTTTACAACAAAACACAAACAAATGCATTCTTTCTCAGGAATTCTGCGCTATAAATTATTAATCCGGTGATATAACCTAACATACTTTTATTAATTATTATGGTCAAAGTGTCGTTATAAATACAAAAGTCAGCACGCAATTATTATTTTAGCCCGTTCATGAGCTTCTCTCGTAATTAAAATAAAGGTTTCGGTCCGACCCATCGTGGCCAAATACATTTCCCCTACAAATCTTTGTATGCTTCTAATCTCAAATCTCCACAAAGGTAACACGTGATTGTTTGAAATTAATTTGAACCCACCCAACGCAGTTGTCATTTACTTTCACATGTGTAAAACTAAACTAAATTTTTTTGATTATATTGAAATGATTACACTGGACAACAAAAAAAACAACCCAAACGACTATTTGAGGGTTTTCTAAAGAGTTTTCTTGCAATAACTATCCCGGGTTTAGTTTTTTTTCCAATGCCTCCAATTTATTATTAACCGCGTCCAAAGTTAAAAAATTCACAAAATGTCTTTAAATATTTATTATTCAAAAAATCTATTGGCATTTCCAACCTTATAAACAACATATCTATGGTTATGACCTATAATTATTAGGAATTTACTTTCAAGTTATTTAAAATCAAAAAACGTTTTTTATGACGAAACCACTAATTTTATAAAAATAAAAAAATAAAAAAAAATTTAATATTATAAAAACTAAAACCCCTTACGTTATTATTGAATGTTTCCGTTATCTAAATATATTTTTAAACCTTTGTTACTACCCATAAATTTTATGATATAGAAGCCCAAGATATCCCAGAAATTGAAAAATCTAAACTTTGACACCGAATAACTAAAAATCTGAGGCATTGGCTAAAATTATGATTTCATATTCATAATCAGCTCCAAAAACTTGACCAAAATCATAGTTGCCATAAAATAATGCTTTCTTTCAAATTTTGTTGAGTGTTATGTGCTAACATATATTTGTAACATATCACGGATCGTAACACATTTTTGCATCCTATACATCAAAAACGTACCCTATAAAATTATGATTTGCTCAGCCACTTCGCGGCGCTCGTATCGAAATTTAACTGACTTAAACACTTTTTATTTTAGATTAAAAGTATAATGTTACTTGCTGGCAAGTTTACACTTAAACAAATATAAATCAAGAAATTCATTTTCTCGAAAATTTAGTTGTATTTTAATTTTTATTTTTTAATTTTTTACATACCGGAAAATACCATTATTCAAATAAATTTACAATTCCGGATTAAATTCATATATATTTTAAGTTGATAAAAAAATTGTTAAAAAATGCAGTTAGCTATAGTTTTTATGATATTCTTTTTATATATGTCGTATAACGTGACCATTATTAACCAAAATATCAGTATAGCCGTTGGGACATGCCAGAAAATAGGCCTACCGTAACATTCGATCAGAAAGGTTAAAAGATAAAAAATTTATCATAAAAAGGAAAAAATTTCGAGATGTTAATGCAGAATATCAACAGCAAATATTAATTATGTTAACATAAAGCGCAAGCAAATTTTGCCACAAACTAAGACCACACTGTTTGGCATTTTATTTTCAAAAATTTGTAAATTTCAAAATCAAGCTGGACAAAATAAATTCGTCGGCTTACGAAACGGCAAACGAGAAGAAATGGCCATTCGTAGATGAAAGATGAACTTGTAACACAGGTCAACAAATATTAATGTCACAAAAAAAGTTTATAAAAGCATAAAAGCATGCATCCCCATGATAGCCATCTCTCATATAAATTTTCCATTTTTCTAAGTTTTCCCGCATTCGGCTCCTTAGATCCGTCTCCAAAAATGACCTATTTGACCAAATTGAGTAAACTTAAAATACCTAGAAAAATTTAAGAATCTTTTTTTTTATACAAAAATCTCCGGTAGCTAAAAAATAGATTTTATTTATATCAATCTTACACCAGCATTTAGATAATACAAAATATTTTGCATCAAACTTAAACGCATAAAAATGTAATTTGAAGGTTGAAAGTAACAGTTTAGCTGTTGTGAATATGAAAAAAAATTTAATTTATTTTTGTTTTAAATCTTTTTTGTTTTTTTATGGCCTTTTTTGCTAAAATTTTAATGTATATAGCTGACTAATTAAATTTCATTAATAAAAACGGTAATTTGAAAATCGCTAAGATGGCGGGTTTGATCCATGTAATTAAATCACAACTTTCATGGTGACCATAATTCTAGAGCAAACTATAAATTTAAAGTTATGTAATATTAAAAGTGGACGAATTTGGTCGTCGGTTCAGCAAATAAATCAAATTTCGGAAAATTTACAATTTTTGAAAAAAATACATAGACACGAAACAAGCAATAGAGAAACCTTATAAAATGAGTTTTTGCACCAAATTAGCCATCAATTTGGCAAATATAACGATAGAAGGAAAATGCATAACCCATGTGTTGCAACAGATAATCCTATTTAAACGTATTTTATATATTTCTATGCTTATATTTGGCAATTCATCTAGTTGAAAGTGTTTAAATTTATAAAAAATAACAGCTTCAAATAAAATTTAAATATGGGTCTGATATAAAGTAACAATAAAGCGAGAAAAAATTTGAAAATAAACACAAGAATATCATGTTTTTAGTGAAAGACGCCAAAAATTTCTAGGGTTTATATTACAGAAAATTTAGACATTTTTAGCAGGAGTGTGAGAAGGAAACATGTATTGAAGTACCACTAAAAATAATCATAAATAATTCACAAAGCTATAAAAAACAAGTAAAAAACCGTTAACTCCCAAAATGATTCAACAGAATCATCCAATATTTAATTTGTCTTCCACATCCAGTAAAATACAGAGGGTCAAAATTTTGTGGAAACTAATAAGTCTACACCTTAAAATTCCAAAAAGTAGCAAATAGAAGGCGAAGCAATAGATTCTCAATAATTATCATACGAGCAAAATACCTAGATTATTTTATAAGCTTTATTACAAAATTCTAAAAATTTAATTGTAATAAACGTGCAAAAAAAAGGGATATGAATTCAAGATTAAAAAAATATGATACATTCATAAAAATTCAAACTAAAATGTCAGTAGTAGCAAAAAAAATATTTTCAAATAAAAGAATAGAGATTATTCATTTAGTCATTTTTTTATCTTAAAGACCTTTGCCCAAATTTGTGGGAAGAGCCTAGTCCGGTAAGTCAGCTAAAAGTTTTGTTTGGTAGCAGTTTATGAGTTTTAAAGTCCCAAAATGTATTTGTGATAATACTGAAACAAAAAACAACATAAACGAATTTTACAGGGTTTTATAGAGAGTTTTATTGCGATTACTAACAGTTTAATTTTTCTCCCAATGCCTTCAATTCTTTTAAAGTGCGTCCAAAGTTTTAAAAAAAAATTTAAAAAATTTATTATTATTTTTGCATATTGGTATATTTATATACATTATAACGTATGTAAAAAAGGAGATTACTTAAAATTATTAACAATTTACTTTAGAGTTATCTTTGATCAAAAAGATTTAATGACGTAAACCACTTATTTCCAGGGCTGGGAAAAAAAACTAAATGGGCTTTTTTTTAACAAATTTTTGGGTTTTTTTTTCCAAATGCCCACAAACTCGTGGGCATGGCAAAAGAAAAGCCCCTTTTCTTAAAAAAATACTCCTAGGAGCTTTAAGAAAAAATTACCCACCCATCAAAATTTTTTGAAATTATTATAGAAAACATAAAATGGGTATTTTGGGGCTCTTTTTAAGAGCCACTTTTAGTGGGTTTTTTTTGCCCCTTTTCTTAGTAAGGGCTTTTTTTGATTTCTTATATTGGCCCTTTATTTTTGCCCCCCTTTCTTTTTTAATGTTTTAGGGGAAAAAATGAGCCAAAGTTTGGCTCATTGTTTTCCCAGCCCTGCTTATTTCACAAAAACATAAAAAACTAAATATTTAAAAAAAAATCAAACGCCTTGCGTAGAAAATAAATGTTTCAATTAAATGTATATCTAAACTTTTGTTTCTACCCATAGACTTTAACAATAATATAATGGCCCGAAATACCTCAAAAATACAAATTTTCATTTATGACATTAAATAACTAAAAATTTGATGCATTGTCTAAAATTAAAAATTTCCATATTCGTAATCAGCGCCAAAAACATGACCGAAAACAGTATTTCATAAACGATATTATAGGTCGTCCAAACTTTGCTGCCCAGTTTAATAAAAAACCCATAAATAATCATATCTAAATTAAAAATGGCTAAACAAATACAGAATTTAAATTTAAATGTAGCAAAAAGATTAATTTTAAGCCTAATTTATATTAATTAATCAATCTCAGGCAACTCCCTTAATTTTATATTACACATGTCAACAAATTTCAATGTCAGAAACATTGTTATGAGAACAGAAATGAATGCAACCCCAAGATGGCCCAATGTCATATATATTTTTCGTTTATCCTTAGTTTCTTTCGTCTTTGGCTCCTTAGATCCGTCTATAACGAAAAATGGCCCTTTTTGACCAAATTGACAGATCTAAATATACCCTAAGAAGAAAAAATATTAAAATTTATTTTGTATATAAAAATTCCTTGTAACTAATATTTTTAATCACAAAATGGAATATAAATTTTATTTAAATATTAAGTTTTTACGTCGGAATTTAAATAATACAAAAAATACGACACAATATATTATCGGTTTTATATAAAAAAATTATTTGAAGTTTAATTTTACAGTTTAACTATTGTAAATATGCAAAAATTAAACTTCAATTTATTTTTGTTTTTGAATATTTTTTGGGTTTTGACCTTTTTTTCTAAAATTTTTAATGTTTATACGACTAACTATGTTTGATTAGGAAAAAAGGTTAACGGATTTAATATTCCCTAAGATGGCAGGTTTGATTTCTGTAGTTAACTCATAACTGTCAAAAAATTGTTTATAACCTTACCTAGATATCAATGTTAAAATATAAATATTACAATTTAAAAATGATTAACCTCAACAATTTGACCCTTGGACATAACAATGATACAATCGGCTCGTGTAACAGTGTTAAGTCTATGGGATATACTGATAACAGTGTGTCCGGGCAAATAGGCATCTAAAGCTTGCTTTATCTTGCTTTCCGATTCACCGTCCATGGAACTGATACAATGTTAGAAATAAAAAACGAAATTACATTAATTTTTTATTGAAAAATTGTATTCTGTAATAAAAAGAAATTCATTTAAGGTAAAAAAAATCAAATTTTCGCTTGAAAAATGCACTATCCCCTAAAAATAGGAAAAATTTTCAATTTATATATAATTTTTATTCTAGTAGAATAAAATAACCCTATTCTTACCTAGGTTTTTAAATTAGGTCATAATTTGTAAATAAATTAACATAAAATTTGAGCTGTCTTAATGTTCGAGTTTAAACACGACCTATATCAAGATAACATAAATTTTCTTTTGCAAAACCTAGTGGCTTCATCTAAAATAACTATCGGAGCTTTTTTAAGAATAGCTCGAGCAATGTTGATCCTTTGCTTCTGACCACCGGATAAATTCTTGCCGCGTTCACTTAGCGTTCTTGCATTGGGCGATAACTTAATTTATTAAAAATAATAAATTTTTAAGTAATATAGAAACTTATAAAAATTTGACATTTTATCAAAAAAAAAATTTCATATTTGTAGCAATGTTACAATATTACGTGCTCTACAAAATTCTAGAAGACAATGCTTTAATAAAAAAATATTAAGAATTAATTGAATATTATGAAATTTGTAATTTAAAAATAATATTTCCAAAAACTAATATTTTCTTTACATCAAAAACTTCTAAATTGGATGCCTTACTTACCCGCTAGTAAAAGAATTTTAGTTAAGAACAAATGACACCGTAAAATATGGATTATTTAATTTTTATAACTTCGCCGTGGGACGTGATCAACTCTTCGTACGGTATAAATTCGTCAATTTTGGTTATTTGAATCACTTCCCGTATCTCATTTTCGGTTGCATTGAGTTTTCCATAAGTGATATTGTCAATTACGCGGCCGGAAAATAATACCGGATCCTGAATAATTATAATTTTATTCTTCCAGTTTTAATACAAGCTATAATATTACCCATTATTTTTGAAAACAAGCCAATTTTGTAAAACAGATATTTTGGCTCATAACATCAAGTGAAATAAAATTTCACCTTCAAATAAAAAAAATGTTGTTGAAGTTTAATTAGTTTTCGGTCTAAATTGTTAAATTATTATAAAATAACATTTTATTTTTTGAAATTATTTCCTCTAACTTTGATATATAATTATTTAAAAAAATTTTTACTTACTAAGTTTATTCATTATTTTTATCAAAAATATTAATTAATTTGACGTTAATTAAATTTAATGCTTTAACTCTAAATTTTTAATATTAACAATAAATTTTTTTAATCACAATCATTCAAATAGTGAACAAAAAATACGATTCAGGAAAATAAATCCCTTAATCAAAGTAATAAAAAAATATAATTATAGAATTGGAATGTTGTATTACAAATTCTTATATAATTTGATATTAAAATGAATTATGTATTAACAAGTCTGCTATATTTCAAAAAGGTTAAATTATAAAATTAAACAAGAGGTATCAAAAACTTAATATATTATTATAAGCACAAGTTACATTATTTATGAGATAAACTTTAATTCTTTATGCGTAATAAAAACAAGTTGTTTTTATATGCAATAAGTTAATTTTAAATTTACCAAAATTAGTTGTAAAATTATAATCATTTATACTAATTAAACATAATAATCAATTAATTTACAAACAAAAATTTTACATATGCTATAAAGGCAGATTTGATATAAAAATATAAGAGTAGTAAAAAAAAAATACTTGATCAATAACGCTTATCACGTTCTTTCGAAGCCATTTACAATCGAGTTCTCTAATGTCGATACCATCTATGGTTATTCTCCCACTCGTAGGTTCGTAAAATCTTTCAAGCAAAGATACCAAGGTTGTCTTACCTTATAAACATAAAATTAATATATATATTAAAATTATGATTCTAAATATTCCCTTAAATTGTAGAATTATAATTTGCTTTTTTGTTGCTGAAAGGGGCAACGTTGTGGTTTAAAACAAACCTAAATAAAAACATCACTTGGTACTAGACTACAAATACATTTTTTGATATTAAATTAATTATTAATTAAGGACACATAAATAATGTATCAATCAAAGTCTTCCTTGAAACGATAAATAACACAGAAAATGAAAATTTAGATTAAAATTAAAAATAAATCAGTAAGAATGATTTTTTTAATAAGTAAAAAACCTGAGCCATTGTGTCCACATATAGCAATCACTTGGCCTGGCTTGATTGTTAAATTAAAATTTTCTAGTACGGGTGTGGTTGGTCGGGAAGGGTAAGCAAAACTCACATTTTCAAACTTTATTTCACCCCTAAATGCATGCTTGGGAATAATCGAGCCAATTGAGTTTTCATTACTATAATCATAGTTAGGTTGAAATTTTGTGGATTTGAATTCATTTAAACCTATAAACAATATAAACAATAATAATATATAAATATTGTAGCATGTGTAAATAAATATTCTATATGTTTTTATATGTAATATTATCAGTTTAAACAATAAAAAAAAGCCAAAAGAGCCATATTTTTAAAAAAATGATATATTCTGTAATTTAACTAATTATAAAATAAACGGGTAATAAATGAAAGCCTAAAATTAAACTGTTTTTGAAGGCAAACTTATTGATTGCAATGACAATGTAGGCATCCCATAATATACGGAATTCAAAAATGGGACGGTTACGACATCAAAAAATTGTTGTAATGGATTAGTATGAGAATCTTCGAATATATTCATATCCTGTATAAGATTGCTATAATCCAAATGTTCCATAATACGGTCCCGCGAAGTTTTGTATTTAGACACTTTGTCAGCTAACGTGGACAATTGACCCAAACATTTTTGGATGGCTTGAACGCCCATCAAAAAAGACATGAGGTCACCTGCCGTCATTTGGGATGTGAATAACGGTTGCGCACTGGTGGTTGGGAGGGCCTAAGTGTTAGAAAAATTTTTATACATTTTCACCTTGACTTTAAATTTTTTTCCCTAGTTAGCGACACATATCTTTTTATAATTTTATGTATCATTTGTACAGTTTTATGGCAATGTACTATAAGTATTATAACTTTTATAAATTTAAAAAGAAGTTTTTTAAAAAAAATTTTTTGATTTTATAAAATGAATTATAATTAATACCAAAAAATTGGGAATAAAAAAATATCAATTATAATTTTATGTTTAATAAAATGTAAAAAGGTAAATTTAAATATAAATACAATTTTTAGTTGTAAACAAGTGAATTACAAATATACGATAAAAGTTAGAGTTCAGTGAAAGTCATAAAACGTTTTGTGTTCTATTATTGCAAAAATTACACAAGGGCACGTGCAAAATTAGTTTTTATTAATGTGAAAATTTCAAAATTTTGAGAAATTTTATTTTGAAATACGCAAAATTTATAAAAGTTGCAAATTTTATTTACGAAAATAAAAACTTACTTTGCACGCGCCCTAATCAAAATATATAATTTAAACAAATAATGAAATAAAAATGTATATAAAATATAAAATAATAAAAATTTTACAATAAGGCAACTGCCCCCATAGGCCACAGTTAATAGGACAAGAGCATTGAGAGTTAGGTTTGAAAGGGCTTGAAAAGCTGATATGCCAATGCCTAAGTGTGTACAGGTGTCGGAATATTTTTCCGATTTTTCACCATATTTTTCCAGTTCGGAATCTTCGGCCACAAAGCTTTTAACCGTTCGAATATTGTTAAGAACTTCGTTTGATTGATTAACTATACTTGCTAACTGTGTTATAATAAAATTGATCAAATGTTTTACTTATTTGTTTAGTTTGTTATTTTACCAATTTTTGCCAGGTCATAATATATAATTTTAGCCTGCAAAAACTAATAAAAAATCGAAAAAAAACATAAAAGTAAAATTTTTGCAACGAGACTTGAACCTAAAAATATTTAAAAAAAAAGGGTAAAATTAAGTTGATTAGAATTTAAATCTTTAAGCAATAGTTGGAATCAATGACATAAAATTGTTAGATTAATTTAGCTCGCAAATTTTGATTTTGCCTATAATTGGGTCTAAAAAATTTTTTTGTCTATGAGTGGATATATTTTATAAAATCAAATCAATTGAATAAAATTTTGTCTTTTTTCAAAAAATCTAAGATATAGTGGAGCCTATAAAAAAAAATTTCAATATATTTGAAATTTTTGATCCTTTTTGATAAAGTATTTAAATCAGGTCATCATAAATTGTTAAGAAAATTTTATATTTACAATTTAAAACTTTTTTTAAAACGTAACAAACTTTTATCACCACTTAAAAATCATTTTGATTTTTATAAAACTTTTTGATAAATAAAAATTGATTTAATGTTTAAATATTTAGAATTAGAATTTTTTTAGAGTATTTTTAAGTTGTGTTCATATAAATATAATTAAAAATTTATTATGAGTGCTAAAAATAGTGTAAAAACTGACACTAATTTTACTAGTAAAAACTAAATATTTAATATATAGAATTTTTACAATTTCTCTTTATAAATGAATCCTAAAGGTCTTGTAAGCATAGTAGCCACTTCTGGAACTAAAAAGTTTATAAATAAAATTTAATTTTTTCAAAAAAAAACTCTCTTTTAATCCTATTTATCATAATCTTAATAAATGCAAAGGTTATGGATAAAATTTTCGTTTTTTTCCATAGTTTAAATTAGTGTTCAATTTCTTGATTAATTATGGTAACTTTTTAAAATATGTATTATTAGATAAAACAAAATTTTTAATAACAAATTGATTTTAAAATAGCCTAATTTAATATGTATAAGGTGACCTTTAAATGAACAACCTGGGATCTGTTGTTAAATTTTATACCTGTGTAATAAACTACTTTGAAAAAAAAAATATAACATAAAGTTAAACACAAGTTAAAATGTTAAAAAAAAGGCCTAAACTAAATTTTATATATGCAACATTTCAATTTAGCTAAGAATTAAATCATATATTACATATATTTAATACTTTTTCCTGACAATCTTTGGAAAGTTTTCTCAGCCCAGTTGCCATAATTGAGCCAATTACAACTAAGGATGGAACAATAACCACTACTCCATATGTCATGTAAGGTGATATTTGATACATGCTAAAAATGGTCCCCAAACATTGGCATGTTGATTTAATAGTTATAGAAAGGCACTTTTTGAGTGAGCTCTTATATTCATTGACATCATTTAAAAGCCTTAAATATTTGAAAAACAATTATAAAATTCAATTTTTTGCTTTAATAATAATTTTTAAGTTAATCAAACAATAACATTACATTTATAAATAAATAAATAAATAAATAAAGATAAACCTATTAACAAGATCTCCTACCTTCTCTTTTTCATAAAATTGCATAGGTTTATTAAGCAATGATTGATATAATTTTGTCCTGATAAATTTTGATAAATTTTCACCATATTTGGTAAGTGAATATATATGGAAAAATGTAAAATATGCCTTCAAATATTAAAAATAAAGTTCACAATAATATTAAAAATATAAAAAAATACTTGAAAGCCATACATATACACTAATTTTTGGATTGGCCTAGTAATTGCATTTAAATATTCTTTTAAATTAGATATATGAGGATTGTTTATTGTATTTATCAAGGTACCAAAATATTTTGGAAGAAGAATGTTAACAATGGCTATGCATAATCCAGTCTAAAATTAAAAGAATAATTTGCTACTATTATGGTAAGTATTAGCCACAGTATATGATTTCCAATCAACAATTTGAATATCACATTTTTATTTGAAGGTATGTGATGACTCTGCGGTCGACAGTAAACATTTTGTATAATTTTTTGATTATTTATATACACAAAAGCAGGACTGACTATTGCATAGATGAGGACTTTATTTCTATTTCTTTTGATCGAATGCCATACATTACCTTTTAAAAAATTCTTTCCAAATTTTAAATTTTTCATGCTGTTAACATATGTTCCGCACATCAAATGTTAAACCTTGGCCTATTAAAAATATTATATATATAAAAAACCCAATTTGCCCACGTTTAAAATTTATATGTTTTAAATTACAATCACCTATTAAATTATTTCTGATTCAACTTACTTTTGAATATTTGTACCTAACTCAAGGCTGGCATATCAAATTATTTTTCTCGTAACTGGATCAAATAAAATTACACACTTCCATTTCTGTACTTAGAGTATCAATGTAGAGACCGTAAAATCAACCCAACCAGCCTGTAAAATGGGCCAAAATAATTTGAGTTTTTTTGTTTATTACTATTTAGAAAAGCTAAAGATAAATATATTATCACTATTGAGGGTATTTTTAAATGTAATTTATTATAAAAAATCTTTAGGTTGTAATATACAGGTGTAATTTGGCGTTCCTGTGGGCCAAGCCTGAGCATCAAAGCCAAGTCAATTTTTGATTTTGGCCCAAAACTTTAACCTGATTTTTAAACTTTTGTGAAAGTGTAATTATTACTTTTCTTAATTAGACTTTTGGCATCGCTTTACATGTTTTAAGCGTTAAATAAAAATTAAAGAATTACAAAAGCATAATTTATTTTTTTTAACTATTAGCATATTATGTTTAGAATCTACAATTCATTCATGTGGCCAAGCAGAATTAGAAATTAAGTAATCTTAGGATAATATCTGATTCGCCATCCGTCCCTCAATCTTAGGACAGTTACGCTCATACTAGCAACCTTAAGCAATGATTAAAAGCGTTAAAAAATTTAGAATTCTAGGGTTAAAAATTAAATTTTAATAAATATATCTTACGACAATTGACTTGTGAGCGCCAATGAATCTTGAACCCTGATTGCTTAAACTCCTAAACCCCTTCCATAAAAATATTTTGACGTATATTTATTAAAATAAACGTAAAAAAGAAACAAAGCGCAGTATATAATAAATCACGAATGTTGTAATAAGGTTGATTATGAGATCACAAATGATTTTTTGTAGCGTACAAAATTGTAATTAAAAAAACTAGTATATCACATATCTTATAAATATATTTTGTATGCCGTATTATAAAAATATTCAGTCTGAGATGAACGATTGTCGAGCCTCGAAGTCCGTGAATTGTTTTATGTGTATATTTATAGGCACGTAGATATGATTTTACGGAACTGACATTGCTGGCATTTGACTTGGCAACACCACTCGAAGGTGCAATTGCACCTTTGGGTTATGAGGACGGCCCGGCTGGTATAACCCCTGCCGCAGCATATGGTATCACATGTTCCCATATGTTTCGGTTCCCCCAGCAGGTTTGATAACTCAGCTGAGGCAATCTCGTCTTGTACTTCGTCTTCGGTGTAAGATAATGTTTCTTCATCGGCCGAATCAGCCAGAGAATTTCCAAAATATTTGTTGCCAGATGCTCCAAATTTTTGGCGATAAGCATTAATTGATCGATTCAATTTTGGGTTTTGACGGTCGTATTGATTTTGGTTTGACGTCGCCCTACGGGTTTTTGTGCCTGTTAAATGGATATAAATTTGTGTAAAAACTTCAAACTTTTTGTTCTTTTTTCTATAAATTTTCATTTTATGTGCTTAATTTACATTAATGTTTGTTAACTCAATATTTAAGGACACTTGCAAAATTAGTTTATGTTTGTAAAATAAAAATTTCTAAATTTTTTTTTGTAAGGGGGTGGAAAAATTTACTCGTTTGATCCCAAGCTAGCCTATAAATATATTGGGATTGGGATCATCAAATAAACCAGTAATTTATAAGAAGAACAGATGTATCAGTGCATTAATGAGGGAAAGGTATGTTGATATGGTAAATTAAATTGTCCGCACTGTCCAAATTTCATTAAATACATCGGTGCATGCAGGGTTAGAAATACCTGCTAAAAAACCATCTCGTTAGAGCCTATCCTTATTTGAGGCCGCCTTACCCGTTATGGCTTTGGAACAAAAATAAATTTTTTTCAATTTTCAAAAAATTTTGTATTTAAAAAAAAATTGTGCTTATACCAATGGGGAGTTTTTTTTATAAAATGTGTTCATTTACACGACAAATTCTGTGAAGATTTCTAACATATTACGAATAAAATTCACTTTGAACGTGCTAAATAAAAACACCTTTAATTTGAAAACTACGTCCAGTCATAAACAAGGCCTTTAAAGATTATACCTTTCTCATGTATCGAGCATTGTCGATTTCGAGTTCCACGAGAACTTGCGGAAGGATCGTATTCACAAAACTCTGGCGATTCTTCGTAATAGACCAGGTCTAGGCGATTAGGGAATTTTTGAATCCTCAATTCATGATGCTGCGTAGTTCCATGAAAATCATTTGAATACATATCACGACTACTTCCATAATTCATATCACGCGTTAGTTTGTATATGGGCCGTTTTTGGTGCCTATATTTTTTCTTGTCGTTTGTCAGAGATCCGCTTTGCGGCAAATTACCTCTGCGATTATCATATTTGCTTTTATATGGTTTGTTTATGGTATTGGCTGATTGAACATTATTCGACCTTCTTTGCTTGCGAATGGCTCGGCCATCACCTCCATCATCGTTATTTGTTCCATCTGTCGGATAGTATTCATTTAGTTGATTGCTCCTCGAAGAAGCCATCGAATGCAAGTAGTTATCGTTCAGGAGTAATGACAAATCGTGCATGCTTCTTTTATACCGATGAGGAGAATTAATATCATTGAACTCACCCCCTTGAGTTATTACGCTATTCTCGGTACGCTCATTTTCATGTATAGGGTTAAAGACGTTACTTTGCCTATTAGTATCATAAAGCATTTTACGCCGAGTTTTGTGCCTTTTCCGTGGTCGGTTATTAGAAATTTTATCCGCTTGATAAATGGTGTTTTCTACGGTAGGGTAATAATCGGCCGAGTAGAAGTGTGGATAGAATGGGTCAGCGTAATCTCGATTCGCGCGCCTTACTTGATTGTTATCGTTGACGCCGCCAAAATTGAGCGCCTGGCCGTCGTTGTTTGCCTTATTTCCCATACTTTCATCTTCTGTATTCTTAAGATCATCCCGGTAATTTGTTATAGTCTCTTTATTGTTAGAGGAACCATAATAATGAGATAGGTCACGGGATTGTGATGGGTGAGGTGATGTGTGATCATCTTGATTAACTATGTTGCTTGAGGCGACTTTGGCAGCGTTTAAGTATCTGAAACAAAGGAAAATTATCAGGTATCAACCCTTAACATGAGACTATAGTCGTTTAAACAGTGGTTAAAGGCACGTGCAAAGTGAATTTTTATTTTCGTAAAATTTTTAATTTAAAAATTTTGGAACAAAACGGAAATTTGTAAAAAGTCGCCAAAATAGTTAATGCACATATAACGCTTTTTCTGAAATAACAAATTTTCTGAAAAATTTTGAATAAAAATAAATTTCTAAAATATTTTGAATAAAATTTTACAAAAACAAAAAATCACTTTACACTTGCCAGGTAAATTAGTGGGTTTCGACGAAATTAAACATCAAGCCCGATGCACTTTTAAAATAAAATTGCAAAGTGCAATAAGATTATGTATCATATTGTAATTTTATGATTGAAATCATTAAATGCCAAACATAAATACGTTTTAATTATTACAAGTCAAAAGATTTTTAAGGGTTATGAGTTCCAACAAAGATTTAAACTGCTAACTTGGGGAATTTCAAATCCGTTTCCCGTTTTTCCTAATTAAACTGAGTTAGTCACCTTTAACATTAAACATATTTAAAAAAATGTCATTCAAAATTAAATAACAAAAATAAATTGAATTTTTTTTGCATCGTATTATATTTAAGTTTGGTTGCGATATTCTGTACTATCAAAATGTTAATGTAAGAGCTAGATTACTTAAAAATTTTCTTTCTCATTCTTTTAGATGTATAATATATAATATATTCTTAAATTTCTTTTAAGGGCATTCTCGCGGTAGCCAAATTTATACGCCATTTTTTCTGAACGGATCTAAGGAACCGAAGGCGAAATATTAAATAAAATGATTACATTTAAGATAAGGCCGTCACGGAAATGCATGATTTTATGTTTCATAAACTTTTTTTTTAAATTCATATTTGTTGACCTGTTTTATTTTGTAACATTTTGACGACACAGATAAAAAATATAAATTGTCTATGGCTCCGACCGCAAATCGACTATAAACGGCCAAGCTTTAAATATTCGGCCCGCGGGGAGCTCTTAAATTATTGTTTGAGCAAGCAATTATACCTTTCTTTAACATTATTCCCGATTTCCTTGAAAGGTGCAACTCTCATCCAGCACGTTTTTAGGTTACAGCTACCCGAGAGGCCTTGGCATTTGCAAAATTTTGTCATGGTCCTCGTCACGGCCTACATAAAATAATCATTTTTAATAATTTTTTCAAGTTAATTTGCTATTGGCATCTTACGAAAAATAAATTAACTAAATAATAATGAGACTTTTGTATAATATTTATCGGCTCAGATAGTGGCCAACGCCTTTGAAGCAGGAGGTTTCGAGTTCGAATCCGTGCACAGTAGCTTTTTTCTAAGGAAAAATAGCATGCCAACTACTTTGAAGCTTCTGAGTCGCCTGCTTAGGCAGTAGGTCTTAAACGATATGTCTTAAAGTAAGAGCCTAATCTAATAACCTAGGTGGCCGGCTTGCGAGCAACACTTACTATTTAACCTGTCGGAAATATTATTTGCTTTGCTCGGGTTAAAAACAAAGCCCGAACGGGTATGGCGTCCCTAAGTGGGGAAAGGTATGGGGGAAACCTTAAACCAATTGTTTTTTTTGTATAAGGGCAGGTGCAAAGGATTTATTTTCGTGAAATTTTGAAAATTTTAAAAATTTTAATTTATTTCAGAAAAAACATTTTATGCGCATATACCAAATTTGGCAACTTTTTAAAAATCGTTTTATCAAAATAAATTTTTTCAAAATTTTGAAAATTTTACGAAAATAAAAACTCACTTTGCAAGTGCCCTAATATCTATTTCAATATTTATATTAAAGCAAAAAAAGAGACCAAAATTAAAGGAGGCGCATGATGAGAAACTGTTAGTTATTAGTGTTTGCATGGATACCCGAACAATTTAGAATTCATTGGAATTTCGCTAATCAAAAATTACTAACTTTAGTGATCGACTATTATGCCGCAAGACACATTGGCTGTGCAGCCCTCTCGATGAACGTTGTTTAAAAAAAATCAATGATTAAGATATAAATTACTTTTAGCTCCAAAGTTTTAAATAAAATTAAAAAAGGAAGCTAAATTTACAGGTAAACCAAAGTTTAGGTGGAAAAGGGCAAATTTAAAAAAATGCTATCACTAGGTGATAAAAACATCACAAGAATTTTCGAAAAAAAGGTGTTCGACTGCTAAATTTGCCCTTCTCCCCCCCCCCCCAATGGTCACACCTGGCTCCAGTTTCGAACAACAATATATTCGCTAAGGTAATAACAAGTTCACAAATTTTTTATTGGGCATGTGGTTTTTATTAAAGCACTCACGCATTCACATTAACATAACAATTTGTTGCGCATAAGTTACCGGTTTTAACGAGTGACTGTTAAAATTAGCACCTCGGGCCTCACAAAAAACATTTTTTTTATTCCAATTTTATAAGTATCACCGTGGGAAAATATGAAAATTATTCTCATCTTTTGTGAGATACAAAAAATCTATTTTTTTTTTAAATTTAAACAAAGTTAGCACGATTGTGTCATTTTTGATGAAGAAATGAAATTGTCATAGGACTATTAGTCACAAGGTAGAAATTTTATTTTTTCATATTTTAAAATAATAATTTTGAAATATTGAAGGAGCAAAAGTTAAAAGTTTACTATGAAAGAACTAAATAAAGGCCTGAGTTTTTTAAAATGGCAACCAAAATAATCATTGTGCGCAATAAAGACCAAAATTAAATGTGTTTATAAAAACGGGAAAAAGATTGGGTAATTTGTCCTTTGGGTGCCATTTAGGTCATCTATCCTCCGACGGTTGATATAATGTATTAAGCTTGTTTAAATTTATCTCTTTTTTAAAATCGAAACCATCATGCAGACAAATGTTAACTATTTAATGAATCAAAAAATTTGGGAGTATATGTATTCAAACCCGTACAACTGCAAGGAAAATGGCGAAAAGCGTAATTTTTGTTTTTTGGTGAGGAGCATTGAAATTGCTATTCGGCGACGTTCATAACCCCTAGGGTCAATAGGAATAAGCGCGTCTCTCAGCCAATACCATAATATCCATCGAAGCCGAACTCTCCGAAATATTATAGCATGCAGGCTTTACAACTCTGGCAAAATT
>JAUIRJ010000048.1:37598-63316 GCA_030555515.1 Acutogordius australiensis | reverse complement strand
CATAAGCAACACGTTTTATGTCAAAATAAAATGAATTTGACTGCATTTTTTTCTATCATTTATATAAGAGTCCTGGATTATGAGTTTTGTATATAGATTTTTAAAACGCATTTTAGTAGAAATTTCGCCAATATTAACATTAAAATAATTTTACGGAAAAAAAAGTATTAAAAAAAATTAATCCATATTTGCCTTAACATATAAAAATTAAATTTTGCTTTTTTTCTGGCTTTATTTTGAACGTGGTTCTAATACACTGGTCAACAAATTTTTGAGACCTTTGAGCTAACTATTGCCATCTTAGGTTTTCAAATCCTCCAAATTTTTTTAATCTCTTAGTTAGTTAACTATAAACCTTGGTAGTTTAAAAAAAATGCCAAGAAAACAAAATAGATTCAAACAAAAATAAATTGATTTTTTATTTACATATTTGCAACAGCTTAACTGTTATTTAAACTTTAACAAAACTTTTAAACGCTATAATTTATAATGTCGTATTTAAGTTTGGAAGCGAAATATTTTATATTATAAAAATGATGATGTAAGAGCTTGATATACTAAAAAAACTTCTCATTATTTGAGATGATAATATAAATTACTAGGGCTTTTATAAAAGATTCTCAAATTTTTTCTTTTTAGGGTAAAGGCCTGTCAAATGGTCAAAGATCATTTCGATATTAACGGATGGAAGGAGCCGAAGCCGGAAGAAACTAAGAAAAGAAAAACAATATATATATGGTCAATTCCACCACAAATCGACAAACTTTTTCCCTTGAAGTCTCAGTTTTGGCTGAAAATTGGTACACTGGTAGGGTCCTTGGGTGCTGATAAAAACCTAAATTTTTTTTGACCGGAAGTGATTTTTGACCGCGATATGAGCAAAAATACTTTTTATTTGCAAAATAAATTTGAGGCAACTTTGCGCGCATCTATATCTAAAGTATTGTAGGTAGAGTCATAATTTTTTTTCATTTTGAAGATTGTAATAAGAACTACCTTAGACGCAAAAAATATTTAAAAAATTTTTTTTAAGTTACCAAAATTATTAAAGTCAAGTTTAGACACAAATAGCTCAAAAACATATCTTTGAATTTTCTGAAAAATTTATATAATATGGCCCTAAATATTGTTAATAAATTTATGATTTAAAAAGTTTGGGACCGGCATGACTTTTTTTAAAAATTTAAAAAATCAATTTTTTGCCCTAATTTTCGGACATATTTATGCCCTTGGCAATATTAGAATATGTTAATATGCCAAATTTGACAGTATTCAAAAAGCAGGTAATATGGGCAATTATGTTAGACCACAATAGTTTGATTTAATTGATTACTACTATTATTAAATTTACAATGAAAAAGTGAACCTTAAAACTGAAAAAAGTGAAAATTTTGCCTGTTTTTAAACGACTTTCTGGTTAACCAGCCAATCTTTTTTTAATTTTAACATTTATTTTATAGATAAAATATCGCTTAATAACATATAATAGCCCCACCTTTTTTCACTCGATTTTGACGCTTCTACAATAAAAATACCTAATTTGCCAAAAAACAGCAATTTTTTAGGTGTCAAAAAACTAACGCAGATTGTATTCGTCTGTGCAAGCTTATTTTTTTATTATTTTTGCATAATTACCTAAAAATATATAGAACCTATATAATCAGTCATATTTTGCCTGTTAATATGTTAAAAAAATAGTATATATGTTATGTAAAGAAAATTTAAAAAAACTAGATAGGTAAATTAAAATAATGAGATTATTAAATCATTCCATTAATTTAATTAAATTTGTAATTTAATGTATTTATTAAAACAAATTTTTGTGTTAAAACTCGTAAGGAACGCATTTAATTATACAAAACTTTAGGTCATTGCCCAAATCCATATGCCCATAGAATTAAGTAACAGTAATATTTCCTCTTTCTTTAATAGGTTTAGTGCGTCTATATTATAAAACTAAAATGTAATTGGAACTTAAATTGTAGGTTTTTAAACTTTATTAAGGTCAGTTAGATATATATGGTGTGCCTTGCTCTAAATAGCCTTTCAAAAACATATTTGGCATTTGTAAAAATTAGTAAAATAGACTGAATGAATATATTTTGTTTATATTAAATTGGGTCTAATATTTAGTCTTATTATTCATTATTGAAGCTAACTCTGCCCGTTATAATCATTTAAGGTTGTTTAACCCTAAAATCACTTCTTTTATGTAATTATAATATCAAAAAACCATATCACTATGTTTCATAAAATAATTGACTTTTTACGTTTATTTTAGGTTTTAATAATCATAAAAAAAGAAAATCTGTTAAATCATAATATTCTAAATAGGCCAAATATATTCTATTTTACTTATTTTTGTCAGAATTAACGTTCTTGAGGCTGTTTTATTTAAAAACTTTTAAATAATAGAAAAAAATAAATTTTTACAAGTTTTTTAACCTTATTATTTATTCTAAAATCCTCTTAATTTTTTTATACAATATATTTAACAAATTTTTTGAATTTTGCCGAGGATAAATATTGAGAACTATGTACATATTCTAATTTTGTTTATCAAACTGAAAATGACTAGTAAAAGTTAACATAAATAAGCATTAAATTTTAAGTTTTAATTTTTTACACCTTAAAATTTCAAAAAACCTGGCACTTTGGTTTTTATTTCATAAAAAGCTATGGGTACATTGTAAAATGTTGGGGGAAATTTATGTTATATAGTGATGTTTTTATATAAAATGCAATTTTAAATTTTTAAATTGGTTAGGTAGTGACCCAGAAAGTCGGCTTAGAAGGTAGGAATACTGATATTACCAATTTTTTTGTCCTAAAGTTCTCCTTTTCTTTCCAAAATTGACAATAGTTTGAATCAAATTAATAACTGTTATAGCCTAACATATTTGCCCCTATGTCTAACTTCTTATATAAACATATTTGGCACTTTAAATATTTTAATATAGTACAGGGAGCAAATTTTTGTCTGAAAATTAAAAAAAAAATTTTTTTGAATTTTTTAAAAAGTCTAGTCGGTCACTTTTGAGTTCACATATTAATAATGAATACTAAGGACTGTATTTCAGCAATTTTTTAAGAAATTCAAAAATACGTTTTTTTAATTATATCCTGAATGTTCTTTACAAAATTGTAAAATTTCAAAATAAAATAAGTTTAAAATAATAAACACATAAGATAGCCCTTATTGTCCTCTTCAAAACAAAAAAAAATTAAGTCTCTAGCTATAATACCTTTTGACTTATAACCTCCCAAAGTTGCATCAAATGTGAAAATTCACCTTGCAATTTTTTTTTCTTTTGCCCCTCTCTCCGTCAAAAATCACTTTCAAAAATTTCCAGATTATGAGATACCCTTAGATATTACCTCCATGCAAAATTTCAGCCAAATCAAAAGGGGTACCCCTCCCGGACTTGTTGGATTGAGGTGGAATTGACCATATATATATGAAATAAGGCATGGGAATGCATTCTTTTGTTTTTATTGCAAAATTCACCGTTGTGCCATTGATATTTGTTCTGTGTAATACCAGTTTAATATATGGATAAACTTTCATATATCTTACGAGGCAAGGCATATAAACAATGACGCGAACCATGATTGGAACTGAAACTTTGCAAAAATATTCTTTAACCACCATCAAATTAGGTTTGATTTACTGGACAACAAAATTTGGAAGATCCTAAGCTATAGCAACTATGGTTTTTGGTCAGGTTTTTGACGCTGACCACGAATATAAAATTAGAATTTTAGCAAAGGCCTCAGATTTTTATTTAGGTGTCAAAGTTAAAATTTTTCAATTTTTAAGGTATTTTGGGCTTCCATACCATAAAACCTATGGGTAGTAACAAAAGTTTAAAAATATATTTAGATAACGAAAACATTCATTATTAACGTAAGGGGTTTAAATTTTTTTTTAAATATTTAATTTTTTTTATTTTTGTAAAATTAGTCGTTTTTATCATAAACTTTGTTTTTTGATCCTAAATAACTTAAAAGTAAATTGCCAAATTTATGCAATAACCTTTTTTAGATATTTTTTTTATAAGAAATCTGAATATCTCAATAGATTTTTTGTAGTATAGTTAAAGAAATTTTTGTATTTGTTTTGAACTTTGGACGCGGTTAAAAAAAAAATTGGAGGCCTTAGAAAAAAAACTAAACCCAGGATCGTTATCGCAAGAAAATTCTCTACAAATCCAAAAAATCGATTATGTTATTTTTTTGTTGTCCAGTGTTATTATAAAAGCTTTATGTTAAGATTTAGTTAGGAGCCATATTTAAATAACCTTACCTTCCTTGCCTATAACATAAATAGTCAATTTAAGCAGAGTCCATACACAATTTGCGTAATCGATGTAAGAGAAAATTATTTATGATTATGGTAGCGACACTTTATCTTATGGCACGTACAAATTGAGTATTTATTTTTGTGAAATTTTTTAAATTTTGAGAAAAATTTTTTAAATAAAACGCAAATTTTTAAAAAGTTGCGAATTTAATATATGCACATAAATGCTTTTTCGAAAACAGAAAATTTTTGAAAAAATTTGAAAAAAAATAAATTTTCAAAATTTTTAAAATTTTCAAAATTTTACTAAAATAAAAACTCACTTTGCACGTCCCCTTATATATAAAAGTCCGAAGAACCAACTTTTATTTTTTTGTTTTTTGATGCTTCATAAAAATCATATAAATTCCAATAGAGATCAACCTGACTCAAGAGTTATTTACGAAACAAAGCCTATTCTGCCCAAATTTTTACGAATAATATTTTAACCTCTCACTTATCATAGTGTTAATATTTAATTAAAGTCAAAAACAATACACACTAATTACACAAAATCCTTTGGTAAAACTAACCGTAAGAATCAAAAAGTTTTTTTATTTTCGGTCCACACATGTTTCTGTTCATATGGAAACTTAAAAGTATGAAGTAGGGGGGGGGGGGGGGGGGGAAGGGGGGATTTCGCAACTTTTACAACTCCCCTAACAGGCTTGGGGAAACAAGCCAGTTCTTAAAAGAAATTTAAGGCTTTTCTATTTAAAAAGCTCCAAAAAAGGGCTTTTTAAAAAGCCATATTTTTTTAGTAATTAGACGCTTTTCATCTAAACAGCTCTTTGGGCTTTATAATTGTAATGAATCCCATTCCATATTAAGATAAAAAAAATTATTTATTACCAAAGGAATTTATTTGTTAAAATTAAAAATGATTATGAGCTTGTCTCCCTCTTTTTTGTTGTCCTAGATATAGCCCCATTTTCCTCGTTTGGCCCACACACTTTTTGGCATTAATTCTTACAAAGCGCCTCTTTTTCTTCATTTGTTTTCTCACGACAACACGGTCCAAGCATACATAAATGAAGGGCCATAGTTGGTATATAAAGACAGCACGTAAACCTTAGGCCAAAAACCGGTTGTCAGCGCGCATTGATAAGCGGGGATCAATTAAATCTTTGGTTGATATTGAAATATCTATGTTATCAGGTGCAAAATTCTTAAATTAGTAAATTTAAGTGTCTCTTCTTTAATACCATAATAACCATTTTATTACAATGTCGCCGCATCCCGAATATTTCAATACGTAGGCTTTACCACAGTCGCACGGAGAAAAGTGTTATTTCTTGACTTGTTTAGTTGCCTCTAGAGCTAGGAAAAACCCCTATTTTGGACAAAAATCATTTTTTTATTTTTGGAGATTAAAAGGTCAAGGGTTTTAGTTAAAACCAAGCTAACATTTAAAAAGTATAAATTTTCTTGCTTATATTTTGTATATATTTAGAGTCGATATTTTTAGTCTGTCATAAAATTTAAAAAAAAATCAAAAATATGAGTTTAGCCAAAAAATGGGCGTATTTCCAACTCTGCCGCATTAATAAAATTTAAAAATATTTTTAATTACCAATTTTTCTTCTATAAAATACACCCACGCTCATAATATTTAATATTTTTTATTCTTTTTAAGGTTTTCTATGACTCGTATTTTGCATTTATAAATGGATATTAACTTTTGAGTTCAACCTGGGCGGTGATAGCCCTTTAAATTTAAGCCTGAACTACCCAAAAGTACCGAGACCCAGCCCGAAGTTACAGTTCATTTTGAGCCCGTCCCTACAAAATATATTATATAAACAAACTAAAAATTTTGGTTTTAGAAATTATCCATAAAAAACAGAGCATTGCTCATCGTATCTCAAGAAATTTATTCTTTTTTCATTGTTAATTAATTGTTACAAAATAAATAAAAATGGGCGGACCGGCTCGGGCGGGTTTTAGGTTCTGACTTCTATTTATTTATAATTAAGGATTAGGCTTTTGCAGTTAACAATCCTTAATCTGCCACCACCGTCTCCTACTCCCAAAATTCCAATGACGAGCTACCCCCCATTGGTAAAAAATATACACCGGGGTAACAATCCCCCCCCCCGTTTTCTTAATTATAAACAAGGTGCTCTTTTTTTATCAACTGACAATAAATAAAGAAAATATTTATTTAATAAAAAAATTATTAAAAATTGTACGAAAACATATATATGGATAATGTAAAATTATTATGACTAAAAGTAATTAAAATGATTATTTAAAGGCTACCACGTAAATATTTAAAAGTTAATAAAAATAATTGATTGCAACAATTAATCTTGATTTAGATTACAATAGGACTAGTTAAAGTAAATTATTGAAATTTGGATATAGATATTTAAAATTATCTATAATTGTATCATTATCTAATTTTAACAAAATATCCTCTTCGGACTTTAACAATATTAAATTTTGTAAAAACTTATCTCCCATTTTGTTGCGAAGATAAGTTTTAGTTAATTTAATCTTGCTCATGGAACGTTCAGCGCTGCAGCTCGTGATAGTTAATGAATGCAAGATATTATAAATTTTTTTAAGTTATCAAAATTGTTAAGTATTATATTGAGCGCTCTATAAGGTAGCAAAAAATTGTCCTCTGAGCTATTAAACACTGTTTAAGCATCATCCTCATCCTCGTTTTCCACGTCTTCACCGGAGGAGTTATCTATATGCTCAGAAATTTTTGAATCTATAAATTAAAAACAATTTTTACCATATGGATTTGTTGAAAGGATACCATCTTTTAGAGCCTGACGAAAGTATGGAATAAGCATTTTCATATCTTGAGCAAAGCATTTTCATATCTTGAGCAATAGCATGTGGGTTGATATCATAAAAATACATAGGTCCTTTATGTTTTGCACATGTACTTCCGTATATTTCTTTAATGAGGCTGTTGTAAAATACGACACACCCTTATAAAACTCAAGGGTATCATTATTAAACCTATCTTCAAATTGCACTAGAATTAGATCCAAAGCTGCAAAAATGTTTTTATACGGTAACTACAAATTTTAACTCTTTTTATTTTTTAGTTACATCTTCTATTTCACCACATTTACGTTTTAAGTTAAATTCAATATTATTTTGTTCGCAAAAATTATTTGTTTCCCCTATAATTAATTCAAATTTGTCTTGATCTAAATTTTAATATATTAACACCAACATATATATGTTATAAATTTAAAAAATAAAAACATATGTAAAATAAATAAGAAAAATAACAAAATATTTAAATTAATTGAAGTTTATTGGACGGCAATAAATCAATAAAACATATATTAAATAAATTTTAAAAATAACAAAAAAATTTAAATATATATATTGCTGGTCAAGGGGGTCTTTTTCCTCATTTAACCCCCATATTGTTATACCTACCCCCCATGAACAACCTACCCCCCACGAACAACCTACCCCCCACGGCCAATTTTTATGAGCCACGCTCGTCATACCCACCCTGGAGTAGGAGACGCTGCCTGCCACTATAGTCATTTCAACTTTGCTTTCACTATGCACTTCTATATAGAACTTTCAAGATCGAATTTTAAACTCAATATTTATTTGATGCGGTGAGTTTCAAATGAGTGTAGACATATAATATATAATTTAATTTATTAACATTACTAAATGTCTCTTGTTTATTTCAAAACTCAACAAATACACTAATCTAAGGTAAAATATATGAACCTTCGCTTTTTACACATAGGAAATTTAACAATATTAATTCAGGTTAAAAAAATATTTTTTCAATCAAAATACCAAATTATTTCAAATAATCTACCTTGTGTTTTTGTTAAGATATTACAGAGCAGCACCTCTGGCTGCGATGCAAGCCACAAGACCGCGTTACAGAACAGCTAAAAATAACCTTTTATCGCTTAAAATACAGTTTTGTTTTACAATACCTACATTTGCACCTGGGAAATTTAACAGATTTTTAAGTGTCTCTATGATTATATATTTTTTAAAAAATTTACAGAATGATTAAAATAGCACATTGTATAAAAGTATTTTGCATTAGGTCGCATTTTAATAGATATTTGATTGTTGTAAATTTAACGTATTGGCATGACAGGGCCTATAGCACAATCGCCATTTGCCTTAAAAATCGGAATTAAGTTTATTCATCCCATCCTCGGACATGATCCATTGTTATATTTTACTTTTTCCAAAATTCGAAACCCAAGAAAATGGCACCATATGCAAAATGCATTTAAATAACCCTGAAACATGTATGCTTGTAAATGTTTTTCTGGAAAAATTAAAACTTATAAAAAGCAGCTCTGGACTAAAAATGTTCAGATAGGGTGTCAGCTGTTTTCACTAAGCTGAAGTTTATAATATAGTAAAATTCTATTTTTCATTAAAGCACAAGCGTCCCCTCTCAACCATTCGGTCAACAGTCAAAAAAATTTTTTACTATTTTGTAATTTAAAAATGACTTGTAAACATTCATATATATATGGTCAATTCCACCTCAAATCGACAAACTTTTTCCCTTCAAGTCTCAGTTTTGGCTAAAAATTGGTACACTGGTAGGGTCCTTGGGTGCTGATAAAAACCTAATTTTTTTTTGACCAGAAGTGATTTTTGACCGAGATAAGAGCAAAAATATTTTTTATTTTTTTGCAAAAAAAAAATTTTTAGGCAACTTTGCGCGCATTTGTCATCAAAAGTATTGTAGCTAGAGTCATAATTTTTTTTTTATTTTGAAGATCATAATAAGGGCTACCTTAGACGCAAAAAATATTAAAAAATTTTTTTTTAAGTTACCAAAAAATTGAAGTCAAGTTTAGACACAAATAGCTGAAAAAACGTATCTTTGAATTTTCTGAAAAATTTATATAATATGGCCGTTAATATTGTTAATAAATTTATGATTTAAAAAGTTTGGGACCGGCATGACTTTTTATAAAAATTTAAAAAAATCAATTTTTTGCCCTAATTTTCGGACATAATTATGCCCTTGGCACTATATTAGAATATGCCAATGTGCCAAATTTGACAGTATTCAAAAAGCAGGACATATGGGCAATTATGTTAGACCATAATAGTTTGATTTAATTGATTACTACTATTATTAAATTTACAATGAAAAAGTGAACCTTAAAACCAAAAAAAGTGAAAATTTTGCCTGTTTTTAAAATCGACTTTCTGGTTAACCAGCCAATCTTTTTTTAATATTTAACATTTATTTTATAGATAAAATATCGCTTAATAACATATAATAGCCCCAGCTTTTTTCACTCGATTTTGACTCTTTTACAATAAAAATACCTAAATTTGCCAAAATAGCAAATTTTCAGGTGTCAAAAAACTAACGCAGATTGTATTCGTCTGTGCAAGCTTATTTTTTTATTATTTTTGCATAATTATCTAAAAATATATAGAACCTGTAAGTCATATTTTGCCTGTTAAAGTGTTAAAAAAATAGTATATATGTTATGTATAGAAAATCTTAAAAGAACTAGATAGGTAAATTATAAAAAAATGAGATTATTAAATCATTCCATTATTTTTATTAAATTTGTAATTTAATGCATTTATTAAAACAAATTATTGTTGTTAAAACTCGTAAGGAACGCATTTAGTTATAAAAAACTTTAGGTCAATGCCCAAATCCATATGCCCATAGAATTAAGTAACAGTAATATTTCCTCTTACTTTAATAGGTTTAGTGCGTCTATATTATAAAACTAAAATGTAATTGGAACTTAAATTGTTGGTTTTTAAACTTTATTAAGGTCAGTTAGATATATATGGTGCGCCTTGCTCTAAATAGCCTTTCAAAAACATATTTGGCATTTGTAAAAAATTAGTAAAATAGACTGAATGTCTATTTTTTGTTTATATTAAATTGGGTCTAATATTTAGTCTTACTATTAATAATGGAAGCTAATTCTACCCGTTATAATCATCTAAGGTTGTTTAACCCTAAAACTGACTTCTTTTATGTAATTATAATATCAAAAAACCATATCACTATGTTTCATAAAATAATTGACTTTTTACGTTTATTTTAGGTTTTTTGATAATCATAAAAAAAGAAAATCTGTTAAATCATAATATTCTAAATAGGCCATATATATTCTATTTTACTTATTTTTGTCAGATTTAAAGTTGTTGAGGCTGTTTTATTTAAAAACTATTAAATAATAAAAAAAAATAAATTTTTACAAATTTTTTAACCTTATTATTTTTTCTAAAATCCTCTTAAATTTTTTTTATACAATAAATTTAACAAATTTTTTGAATTTTGCCGAGGATAAATATTGAGAATTATGTACATATTCTAATATTGTTCATCAAACTAAAAATGACTAGTAAAAGTTAACACATATAAGCATAAAAATTTTAAGTTTTTATTTTTTACACCTTAAAATTTCAAAAAACCTGGCAAACTTTGGTTTTTATTTCATAAAAAGCTATGGGTACGTATTAAAAAGTTGGGAGAAATTTATGTTGTATAGTGATGTTTTATGTATAAATTGCAATTTTTATTTTTCAAATTGGTTAGGTAGTGACCCAGAAAGTCGGCTTAGAAGATAGGAGTAAAATACTGAAAATTACCAATTTTTTTGTTCTAAAGTTCACTTTCTTTCCAAAATTGACAATAGTTTAAATCAAATTAATAAAACTGTTATAGCCTTACGTATTTGCCCCTATGTCTAACTTCTTATATATAAACAAATTTGGCACTTTTAAATATTTTAATATAGTACAGGGAGCAAATTTTTGTCTTAAAATCGAAAAAAAATAAATTTTTTTTTGAATTTTTTAAAATAGTCGGTCCCATACTTTTGAGTTCACATATATGAATTCTAAGGACTGTATTTCAGCAATTTTTTAAGAAATTCAAAAATACGTTTTTTTTGTTATATCAAACTGAATGTTCTTTACAAAATTGTAAAATTTCAAAAAAATATTTTTAAAATAATAAACACATGCAAGATAGCCCTTATTGTCCTCTTCAAAATAAAAAAAAAATTAAGTCTCTAGCTATAATACTTTTTGACTTATAAACTCGCAAAGTTGCATCAAATGTGAAAATTCACCTTGCATTTTTTTTTCTTTTGCCACTATCTCCGTCAAAAATCACTTTCGGTCAAAAAAAGTTTCCAGATTATGAGATACCCTTAGATACTCCATGCAAAATTTCAGCCAAATCAAAAGGGGTACCCTTCCCGGACTTGTTGAATTGAGGTGGAATTGACCATATATAAATAGATATTTAGAGTGACATTGACCGATAATTTTTCTTTTCTCACACGACATGTCAAGGCAATGAGCAATTATTTTTAAGTAAATTTTGATAAATGGTTTTTTAATAATATCATTTTAGTGGTTTTTTGGTCAAAAGAAATTATAATTTTACACCTCGGGGTCAAACAAATTATGTTTAGACGGAGTAAAAGGGTTGAAAGCAAAATACATTTAATATAGCTCCCGCTGGTCTACCTATTATACTTCTCGTTTGCGTCTATAATTAGAAAATATTATTTAAACTTTTTCCATATATGTAAAACCTAAAAAAATAAATTTATATACTGTATAAAAAATGTTCATTCGTTTAAAGTTTAGTTGAACAATGCTACCGCCCTCGCTAGGGATAATAAAGAGCCAAGGAAATTTTGGGCTTTGTTTATATAAGGGCACGTGCAAAGTGAGTTTTTATTTTCGTGAAATTTTAAAAATTTTGAAAAAAAATTTTTTGTAATAAAACGCAAAATTTCAAAATGTTGCCAAATTTAATATATGCACATAAAATGCTTTTTCTAAAATAAAAAATTTTTGAAAAAATTTAAAAAAAAAATAAATTTTTAAAAGTTATAGAATTTTCAAAATTTCACGAAAATAAAAATTCACTTTGCACGTGCCCTAAATAAAACTTACAATTAAAGGGTCAAGAATAAAAATATACGATTTTTTGCATAAAAAAGAGCCTTTGAAAAATTTCCACTTTATAACAATAAAGAAGGGGCTTTAAATATGAAGGGTTTTTTAAATTCTACTTAGGGAGCAAAGTGAGTTTTTATTTTCGTAAAATTTTAAAAATTTTGAAAAAAAAATTTTGTAATAAAACGCAAATTTTTAAAAAATTGCCAAATTTTGTTTATACACATAAAATGCTATTTCTGGAATAAAAAGTTTTCAAAAAAATTTCGAAAAAAATAAAATTTTTAAAATTTTGCGAAAATATAAACTCATTTTGCACGTGCCCTTACATGTAATAAAAATATCATATCTGAATTTTTATAAAAAAAATTGTAAAGGGTGACGATTGAGGAAATATTTATTAAATGTAAGATATCTTGATATAGTTTTGTAGTTTTTCATAAAATATTCTTCATATATTCCATAAAATTAAGAAAAAAACAAAATACGAGTTTAGCCAAATATGGGGAATGGTATAGGCTTTTCTTCATTTTTTTAGTGCGTTTTTGTTAAAATTCGAAATTACTATACGTATTTTTTGCTTGTGCGCCCCCACGACAAGTCCAGACTTTATATTAAAATATAGTCTAGCCTAAGCAGGCCATCAAACTGCTTCAAACTGATTGTACACGTGTATTTTAAAAAGACAAAAGTTGCCATTGCACGAAATCGAACCCAAAACTTCTTCGAGTGGGACATGCGTTACTGAGAGTCAATTACCAATTCTATATATCAATAATACCTTAAATTTTTAAGGCGAGCAAGTCAGGCAGCTTTGTGTATTTCATATTAATATAGCAAACTCTAAATCTATTTTAGCGCTATACAATTATATCAATACGTTTATATTTTTGGGGAAAAAAAATCAATTGGGCTAATGTAAAATAAGGTTACAAAAATTAAAACTTTATTTGCAAAAAAAAATTTTTAATTTTTTGTTGGGCACATCCAAAAATGGCCATTTATTCTTATTTTTTTGACATTAGACGTTGAAAAATTTTTATTTTACAATTTTGAATAGTATGACCGCAACTTAAGCAAAACGTTCTTAAAAACGAAAATAGAAAGCTTAGTTACAATACTAGTTCAAATTTACGATTTCATTGTCATTCCGCTAATAAATAATAGAATTATGTTAAAAGGGATAATAAATGTGTCCTCAGATCGTCAAAAATGAAAGATATCCTTTTGATCAATTCGACCATGGTTACACATTATTATTATTATTATGTAATATGCAAAATTTGTCAAAAGGTGATATATTAAATATATATTTAAAGTATATATGTTCAACATATTTTCCTTGAAAAGTTCAGGGCCTAACGGACCATAAAAGACCAAAGGACATAATAGAAACGGCTATAAAAGCGGCCTAATTTGTACATATACCTATCATTCTAAAATTTTAAATCAACCATTTAATAAATTTTGCAATTAGGAGCGACTGAAAAAAAATGTATTTCAAATTCTTAGCTATCTTCGTTGCAGTTTGTGCCTTGAATTCGACGTATGCTCAAGGTATTTAAAACATTATATTAACCCAATCCAAATTTATTCCTTTTTATGGGAAATTTTTTTAAATTAAAAGAAAAAAAACGGATCCAAAAAGATTACCTTTAAATTGAGAAACAAAATATTTATTAAGATGTTAAAACAACCTTATATAAATAACTAATATTCTAGGACAAATGTGAAAATTTTTACATAGACAATTTCCTACCTTTCACTTAAACTTAAAGTCACCCAAAATGTTTTCAGAAAATATCCACATAAAAGGTATTTGTAATATTATTGAAAAACATGCCCAGGGATGCCAAATTAGCCATTAAAACCATAAGAAAATAATAAAAGCATAAATTTTGCTTATTTTTGGTATAATTGAAATATTTTAAACTTACTAAAACCAGGGCTGGGAAAACAATGAGCCAAAAAACTTTGGCTCATTTTTTCCCCTAAAACATAAAAAAAAAAGGGGGCTACAAATAAAGGACAAAAAGAATTCAAAAAAAGCCCATACTAAGAAAAGGGGCAAAAAAACCCACAAAAAACGGCTCTTAGAAAAAGCCCCAAAAAACCCATTTTATGTTTTCTTTATAATAATTTCGTAAAATTTTGATTTTTTCTTTATAACAATGATGGGTGGGTAAGCCTTCGCCATATCTATATAAAAGGGGAAAAATACACCTTTAACTTTGTTGGCCTAATTTCTTAATTTAAGATGATTAAAATAAGCTACAAGTGATTTTTATATCAAAATAAAATTCCTACATTTTTTCTTAAAGCTCCTAGGCATTTTTTTTTTGAAAAAAAGGGTTTTTTTTAAACATGCCCCTTTTCATTAAGCAAGAAAAGGGGCTTTTCTTTTGCCATGCCCACAAGTTTGTGGGCATTTGGGGAAAAAAACTCAAAAACTTTTTTGAAAAAAAGACCATTAAGTTTTTTTTCCAGCCTTGACTAAAACATGGCCAAATAATTTTAGATAATCAACTCGTATAGGTTAGTTGAACCTTGGGTTAATTTTGACAAAAATAAAAGATAGATTATTACACATTATATTCTAGGCCTACGATTTCACTACTAAAATCAAATCTAAATATTTTTGTATTTTTAACAAAAAAAATTAACCAGTGTGGTCTAAATGTCTTAAAATATTAATACAGATGATGCCGATGTTAGAAGAATAAAAGAATTGCAAGATTCGCTGTACGGTGAACTTAAACCTCAAATTGATTACATTGTCACCTATGGTAAGTGATCTTAGATATATACTTTATAGCTAAAAAAAATCCTAAAAGTTGTTCTGAATCAATAATAAATATGCGAACCTTAAAAAACTTTGAGCTTCACCTATTATTCGAGTAAAAATAAGAAAATCATAAAAAATTCACAGCCCAAGTTAGCCCTCGTTGCCAACGTTATTACTAAGTATTGAGAGACTATTATAAGCCTTATAGAAAAAGTCTTATTAAAGTTATAAGAAAACTTATTGTAGAGGTAAATTTCTCAATGGAATAATTAAACCGTCATGGCTTTGCCCGTTTTACCTCTAATAGGTGGCCCCAAAATGAGATTTAAGACACGCCGGTGACCTAGGTGTAAAAACCTAGATTGCCAAACGGATGGCGTGATTAGTTGACGGGGATCCAAAAATAAGGTCAGGGGCGTATTGAAGGGGCGTCAAAGAGGGAATTTGCCCCCCTTTAGAATTTTTTTCAAAAATTTTTATGATGTAACCAGCGGTTGAATTTAAATATCAAACATATAAAAGGGAACAGAAATCAATAAATTTGCTATTTTTTTGGAAAATACAGCCTTATAAAATAATTTTGCAAATAAAATATCAATATTAACATTAAATTCGTAGTTTCTTTACTCTAAAAAAATTTCTCGCCCCTGTTTAAAGTTTCTGCATACGCCCATAAGATCAACGCTGCTGAACTTACACAGAGGTCCAACATTAATATAACACTAAATTTCTTTCAAGTTCTAAAATGCATCACACGTTTTACGACAACTCTATTATAAAATTTATATATTAGGTCTAGATGCGTTTTGCAGGAACCGTTGTATAACCGAGAACCGACAGCTGAGTCGATGCGCGGAATGCCCCCAAGATATTATTGCACAATTCCAATAATCTCGGCATTTACTTCTACAAAAAATAAATGACATTAGGTCAAAAGCGACCACTGCCATATTTTTTAAATTTTTCAAAATAAATTTAATTACTCGTGTAATATTGTAAATAAACTGCATCAATAACACTGGTGGTATATTATCTTTTATTTAATATATTTGCGTATCATAACAACATTAAAAGAAATCTTTACATATCCCTTAGCACATATCCAAAATTACAATTTTTTAAGGCACGTTGCGAGTTAAATTTTAAAATTAGTTTTTTTCTCCATTTTCCCACTTCTTTTTTGAGAAAATAGGCAATTCGGGCGAAAATATTTTAAAAGCATACAAAATTTAACTGATATTATATCAGTAAACATTTTGTTCTTACCCTTTAATTTAAAAACAAAATATATGTCGAAAATACAAATAGGTTATAAAAATTTTTAATAAAAAATTAATATTTTAATCTCATTGCGAAAAAGGAAAAGTAATTTAAACGCGCCTTTAAATAAAAAAAAACAAGAATAAAGAAAAGGTTACACCAAATGTAATTAAAATAGCAAAATTAAATTCCATCAAATCATACATACACCGCAGTCAATTTGACCGAACTATTAAAAGTTAAATGACAGCTGTCCTTGGCAAATAATGAGTGAACGATAAGATAAAAGCTATCGTTTCCTATGTTGACTGCTAATTCCACCTTTACTGCTTGTCTTGTCACCTAACCTTTCCATGGCCCTCCGCTCCCTCCTATTTTTGGGGGCGGCAGATGCTTTAGAACCACCAACACCACCACCCTTAGTGACACCACTGGTAGAGGCCTGATTTGCCCTGAGTATGGCCCCAGGACTGGGGTAAGGCCTCATTTGGAAAAGTGGGCCAGCTGCAGTGCTATCTACACCGGTTACAGTATCGTCACCTTTAAGAAGGCCGGAACTCCAGGTACCCCTATAAAGCGAAATATAAAATTTTTTTAAAAATAATTTGATTTAAATATCATTAACTCTTATTATACAGGTCAACAAATATCATTGTCAGAAACGAGATTGTTATGAAAACATAAAAGAATGCAATTCCATGATGGCCTAATCTCATATATACTTTTCGTTTTTCTTAATTGCTTCCATATTTGGCTCCATAGATCCCTCTATAACAAAAAATGGTTTTTTTTGACCAAAATGACAGATCTAAATATACCCTAAGAGAAAAAAATATAAAAATCTACTTTGAATATAAAAATTCCTTGTGACTTATATTTTTAATAACAAATACCGGAAAAAAAATTTTATCAAGCTCTTACATCAACATTTAGATGATACAAAATATTTCGCGTCCAAACTGACACGATATACTATCGGTTTTCAATACAAATATTATTTGAACAAATTTAACAGTTTACCTAAATATGCAAAAAAAAAATTTCAATTTATTTTTGTTTTTGAATCTTTTTTGTTTTTGTAACCTTTTTTTCTAAAATTTTCAATGTTTATACCAGAACTAAATTTGATTAGGAAATACGGTAAATGGATTTAATATTTCCTAAGATGCCAGGTTGATCTCTGTAATTTTATGCTTAGGCTATAGCTTGTTGTTTGTCAAAAAAAATAACTTTAAAAAAACGAGCCAATTTTTCAACCAAACATCCATTGATTTAATTATGTGAAAGGCGTGTAATCGTGATAATAATAATGTGTTTCAAGTACAGGTGATGTATATCATTATATTATAAATCATAAGATTAATAATAATGAATAATGATTATAATAACATTAGTAATAACTTTACTAATAGTGTAGAAATATCACATTCGCTCTTCCTCAAGTCTTTCAATGACAACCCGAGCTTCCCGCAATTGGTCCGCATGCTTTCTTTTAAATTTTCCATCTACAAACACGTCGTACGACCAAGCATTTTTTTTATTTTGTATTTTGCCTCTCTGCCAACCTTTAGACAATTCGTTTTTTACCCAAACATCATCATTGTTTTCAAAACTCCTATTCATCGTTGATCGATCATGATAGTATTTCTGTCTCCACAAATTATCTTTAATCCTCTGCGAGGTTGATTTTTTTAGATGATCTAAACAAGTTTTAAGTTTCCTATTCATCATTAATTCAGCCGGTGTTTTCTCAATTGTATTAAGTGCACTTACACGATAATTAAATAGTATTTGATCAATTGTTTTTTTGTCGTTTTTGTTATTATTTGCTGCATAAAATCGAGTTCTGAAAGTTTTAATAAAGCGTTCTACTAAACCGTTTGATTTGGGATGATAGGGTGTTGTCAAAATATGTTTAATCCCGTTTGATTGAAGAAACCAAGCAAATTCTTGGCCGGTAAATTGCCCGCCGTTATCGCTTACTAAAACTCTGGGAACTCCCAATCTTGCAAACCAACTTCTGAGCGCTGTTATAACGCCTTGTGCGTTAATAAAATTTTCAATTTCCGGCCACTTAGAGTACGCAACGACCAAAACTAAAAAATATTTGTTGTTGAGAGGGCCAGCAAGATCAATATGAACTCTGTCCATCGGTGTTTCCTCAACCATTGAAATAAAGGAGCCTCTGGCAGATTTTGACAATTTTCTTGGCAATTTTGACATAATTTTACATAATTTTCAATATCTTCATTGATATAAGGCCACCAACAATACGATTTTGCAAGGTCAATCATCCCAGATATACCTGGGTGACCCGTGTGAAGAACGTCAAGGGCTTTATTTTTCAATTTTTCCGGAAAACTATTAATCTATTTTTCCAAAATAATAAATCACTTTCATTTGAGAGCTCGTCTTTTTTGTTGTAGTAAAACTTAGGAATGTTTGGACTAAATGATAAATCCTTCCACTTGGTTTGTATTAAATTGATAATAGTTTTTAAGTTTGGGTCTTTCGCCGTTTTGTGAATCATCGTCTTCCTGTTAAAATTTAAATTGTCTAACATTCAAACGTGCACTTCCTCCATAGGACACTCTTCTGAAGGTAAACGTGATAAAGCGTCTGCTATACGATTGGTAATGCCTGGTACATATTTTATTTGATAGTCATAAGCCATGAGTTTGTTCGCCCATCTCTGTAATCGTGCATTATATTTATTAATATGACCGTTGCCTCTAAATAAGTATTGCAATGGTTTATGATCAGTCCTCAACTCAAATGATCCCAGGGAAAAAAAAAAAATTTAATTTTGGGTTCCCACTGGGAAAAAAAACCTTCCTTAAAAAAAGGGAATTAAAACCTTCTAAAAAAAAAAAACAAAAAAAAAAAGTGGTGTTTTTCCTTTTAAATTTACCCATATATATAATGATAAAATTTATCAATTGCAAATATAATGAACGTTTCTTTATCAATTGTTGAATAATTTTTCTATGCGCTATTTAAAACTCTTGAAGCGTAAGCAATGGGTCGCTCATTACCATCAGATTCTAAATGCATAAGAACTCCGCCAACTCCTATATCACAAGCATCAGTAATTAGAGGCTTGTTTAAAGAGTAAGGAACTACGACCATCGATCGTGATAGTATTTCTGTCTCCACAAATTATTTTTGATCGTCTGCGAGGTTGATTTTTTTAGATGATCTAAACAAGTTTTAAGTTTCTATTCATCATTAATTCAGCCGGTGTTTTCTGAGTTGTATTATGTGCAGTTACGCGATAATTAAATAGTATTTGATCAATTGTTTTTTTGTCGTTTTTGTTATTATTTGCTGCAAAATCGAGTTTTGAAAATTTTAATAAAGCGTTCTACTAAACCGTTTGATTTAGGATGATAGGGGGTGTTGTCAAAATACGTTTAATCCCGTTTGATTTAAGAAACCAAGCAAATTCTTGGCCGGTAAATTGCCCGCCGTTATCGCTTGCTAAAACTCTAACTCCCAATCTTGCAAACCAACTTCTAAGCGCTGTTATAACGCCTTGTGATATAGGAGTTGGCGGAGTTCTTATGCATTTAGAATCTGATGGTAATGAGCGACCCATTGCTTACGCTTCAAGAGTTTTAAATAGCGCAGAGAAAAATTCAACAATCGATAAAGAAGCGTTGGCCATTATATTTGCAATTGATAAATTTCATCATTATATATATGGTAGATCTTTTGAGTTGAGGACTGATCATAAACCATTACAATACTTATTTAGAGGCAACGATCATTTAATAAATATAATGCACGATTACAGAGATGGGCGAACAAACTCATGGCTTATGACTATCAAATAAAATATGTACCAGGCATTACTAATCGTATAGCAGACGCTTTATCACGTTTACCTTCAGAAGAGTGTCCTATGGAGGAAGTGCACGTTTGAATGTTAGACAATTTAAATTTTAACAGGAAGACGATGATTCACGAAACGGCGAAAGACCCAAACTTAAAAACTATTATTAATTTAATACAAACCAAGTGGAAGGATTTATCATTTAGTCCAAACATTCGTAAGTTTTACTACAACAAAAAAGACGAGCTCTCAATTGAAAGTGATTTATTATTTTGGAAAAATAGATTAATAGTTCCGGATAAATTGAAAAATAAAGTCCTTGACGTTCTTCACACGGGTCACCCAGGTATATCTGGGATGATTGACCTTGCAAAATCGTATTGTTGGTGGCCTTATATCAATGAAGATATTGAAAATTATGTCAAAGTTGCCAAGAAAATCGTCAAAATCTGCCAGAGGCTCCTCTTAGTCGTACGACGTGTTTGTAGATGGAAAATTTAAAAGAAAGCATGCGGACCAATTACGGGAAGCTCGGGTTGTCATTGAAAGACTTGAGGAAGAGCGAATGTGATATTTCTACACTATTAATAAAGTTATTATTATTATAATCATTATTCATTATTATTAATCTTATGATTTATAATATATTGATATACATCATCTGTACTTAAAACACATTATTATTATTATCATGATTACACAATAAAGAATTATTATAACCTTGGGACATCTGAATATGCTGAGGGATCCATAGGGTCCAATTCGCTGCTTTTTTCTATCAAAACAATACAATAAATTAATTTAAATATTCAAAGGCACCAAGCTAAAAATATAAGAGAAAAATACTAATTTGTAAAAAAAATTATTTGATATATCCTACATATCTTATTTTAAAATTTGGTAAAGTTGTTTCAAAATTTAAAAGTTAATACGTGCTAATTGAGGCAAAAATTCAAAAATTTTCAGTCTGATAATAAGTATTTAGAATCTCGCTAACAATCTATTGTCCAATAAACATTATCCTACCCTAGGGTGCATTTGACCAACACATGCCATCAACGTGGTGGGCAAATCACAAGTCTCAAATGACTGTGGCCTGAGACATTTTAAAAATTAATACATAAAACAAAAAAAAATTTCATACGCCTTATCAAAAAATTAAGTATTTATATAATTTGCCTGATTAATATTACAAATGCCACTTTAACGTTAATCCATTGACAGGTCACAGCCAAAAAAATCCTGGTGCCCCACCTTTTTACCTATAAAAATGGTTTATCCCTCAAAATTTTTTCTTTTAATATCAGGTAGCCCTTCAGAATAACTCATTTTATTTGGACATTTAAGTTCCATGCTTCCAAAAAATTAGACTATTTAAATTAGGCGGTCCATTTAACTACTAACCATGCTCAAAGGTGTTTAACTTGAGTGTTTTAAACACAATAAAGTCTATAGGCGCACAAAGCACGGCCCATAACAACGAGTTTGAAGAGAGCATACTTTTTTTCTTGCTCCCATCATTCTTAGGTGGTTTGTAGCGAGGAGCACTTGAGGGAATTTTTGAGGTATATTCGCTAATACGCCGAGTTTTTACAACTTCTTCCTTCCCATCACTTTCATCATCATCGTCCTCCTCATCCCGGTCGTCTATTAATCCACGATCTATACCAGCCTTTTGAAAAAAAAATAGAAAATACAGAAAAAACACAATGAAAAATCGATATAAAATAATTAAACAGGTCAACTTTTGAGGGATATAAATAACTTTCAAGGCCAGATTAGATTTTCAAACTTTGCCGTTTTTTTAAAAAATTTTTAATGCCAGTTATAAAAAAATAAAAAAAACAAAACAAAAAAGATTTAATACATATTTTAAAAAAATTTTTTATATAGAGTCTAAAATTTAAATCAAATAATAACTTTATTTTAGAATAGATAATATAGCGTGTCCTATTTAGGTTTGGGTGAAAAATAATTTCTATAATGAATGTTTTTTAAGTGATAGATAAATTTCATAGGTTAATAAAAAAAATTTTCATTTTTCTCCCTGCGTATTCTCGAGGTCGCAATATCTGGTATGGCCAGATTTGCCCTCGATTTATACCTAAAATGTAATTTAAACATAATTTGAAAAAAAATATACGCATTATGGCCATTATGTAGATTATATTCCTTATATAATAATTATCAATCATTGATTTAACCATGTGCTATTAGCAATTTAAAAAAACTTTGTAAATGTATTTAATTATTAAAAAAAATTGAGGTTAGAGCAATAAAATAAATATCTTTACATCCGCCTGTTGATCCTTCAATAATTCTTCTTGTTTACGTTTGTCCAAGACCATTTTAAGATTCACTTCGCCTCTATGGATGGCATCTAGATATTTAAAGTGAATTTTCCTTATTTTAAAATATTAAATATTAAGAATTTTTAAGATAATCAGGGAAAAAGAATAAATTTAATGTGTGATATTATCCAAATTTTATGGATTACCTTTATATAGTCTGGAAACGGAAATTGTAACTTTGGCTCGGGGGTGAACAGGTGATAGCCATGACATTTTGTCATTTACAACGTTCCAATAATAATATCGACCTCTGTATATAAATATTAGATAAAAGTTAACTATATTGGGTATTTAAGTAAAACATTCAAACTTACTTAAACATCTCACACAATTTAACCAAAAAATGGCTTAAAACAAATTTACAAGATTAATGTATGAGTAAATTCTAATAATGTATCTTAAGTTTGGTTGAACGAAAGATGTGGCAGATAAAGTTTGATATTTTTTAAATATGTTTGAAGTTTATAAAATGAAAGAAGTTATTTTATGACAGGCATCAAAATGAACTAAAAACCATTCTAAATTTTCGTTGATGAACAAGTAATATTTCGTATTTAATGGATTTATATGTCAGTTTGCAATTATTGATTTGCAATCGATGTGCGTTTTACATATTACAAAATTTTTTAAATATTTTGGACACATCTTCTGTCGGTCAAATTAATAACTTAATGTTTTAAAAAATTAAACTTGTTAAATAATTTTAATTCATTTGAGTCAAACTTTTAAAACCTTTATCACTGCCGAAAAAGTGTGGGCTAAAGGGGTAAAAATATGCTTTTTTTAGGTTAAAAAGGAGAAAACTAATCTAAGTTTGTAAAAAAGCTAGGTAAACAATAAAAGCCCTTTTTAGTTTTTCATTATTATGAGGTTAAAATGAGATTTATTACTTATATTAAATTACTAAAGGGGGGGGGAAGCGAGGAAGAGGCCAGACTCCCCAAAAAGTCCATTTTAAGAGCTTTTAATATAAAAAGGTCCCAGAAAATTACATTAGAGAGCGGGTTATTTTTTTCCTAGGCCTGAGTTTCAATAATCATACAAAAAGTATAATCATATGTAATTATCCTAATTGCCAAATAATTGATGCAGATTAAACATTTGCAAACAAACTATAAATACAGTTATAAATGTCAGAAACGTGAATTTTATATAAAAAAAATGCATCCCCATGATGGCCTAATCTAATATATATTGTTTGTTTTTCTTAGTTTCTTTTTCAAAAAAAAAAAATCCATCTTTGCCTCCTTAAATACGTATATAACAAAAAATGGCCTTTATGACCAATTGGCAGATTTAAATATTCCCTATTAAAAATTTAAAAATCTTTTTAGATGTAAAAATCCCTTGTAAATTAATATTATAACAAACAATGAAAAAATTGATTTTATTAATATATCAAGCTCTTACATTGGCATTTAGATAACACAAAATATTTCACGTCCAAACTGAATATAACTATATTGGTTTTTATAAAAATATGATTTGAAGTTTGAATTTAACATTTTAACTATTGTGAATATGAAAATAAAAATTTTAATTTATTTTGGTTCATGAATTTTGTTTTTTTTTACATTTTTTCTAAAATTTTAATGTTTATAACTGGATAACTAAGTTAGATTAGGAAACAGTAAAAGATTTGTATTACCTAAGATGGCAGATTTGAGCTCTAAAGTTAACTCATAACTCTCAAAAAAATGGAGGACCAATGAAATATCAAAATGCAATTGCACTGAACACCTGGACCAATGGGATTGTATCAAACACAAAAAAATAAAAATTGTTTGCAATAACAATTAAATACCCAAAATAATTTTAAAAACATATATTTTTTAAATGTTCAATAATTGTTTCTAAAAACCATAATATTAATATACATTAAGTAATTTATAGTGAAGAAATTTATTAAAAGTGATAATTTAAATTTGTGCAATAAAAGGTAAAATTAATATTATTTAAACATCCTTCTGAAATACCATTGATAATTATTAATAAAAGGACAATTATAAAAATTTAATTTAAAACAATAAATTGTTCATATGACATGTATAGGCAATTTTTAGAAATTGAAGATAAATGATATAATGTTGGAGCTAAACTAAATTTAACTTACAGACAAGGATCAAATATTTCTTTCCAATCTTGTGGGAGTGGGTACTTTTAAGCATATGCAATCTTCTTTTCCTATTTTCTTCAGTTTCTAACTTACCATTTCCATACCTTTTTCTTTATATCATTTATATACAATTTAGATTATCTTGTTTATTTTAGAATATATAACTAAGCTAAACATATTTACAATAATATAAATTCTTTAGTTGCAATAATAACATAGTTAAATTTACTATAACTATATTCATTGTTTTACAACAATTATTATATAAAATTATAAGGAAAGACAATTGCTTTATATCTATTCTTTATGGTTTTACGGCAATATAGCTTAATTAAAATAATGTTCAAATAATTTAATATAACAGCATTAAGGATATGTCAAGTAGTATCTATAATTAACATTAAAAAATAATATTGAAAAAATTACAAGCAGTATTCCGTGCAACTATGATAAGGGTTCCATTTGTTAATACATCCTTGAGCAGTCATACCTTCAAAAAAGGAGCAGGCATAATTTGAGATTGTAGGTTGTCATCGTCATAACTTTCAGCAATAATTTCTTCTTCTTCTAAACAAAAATAAAATGTTAACAAATTACAAAGCTAGATAGAATGAGGCTAATGACTTATATTTACGTTTATTAGCATCTAATTCTTGTATAAGTCCGCGTTTCGCTAATTTTGCCGCAAGAGCAGGTGGCAGAGGCATTATGTTACACTGGAAAAAATGTATGTTCAAACTTAACAATTATATTCCTTGAAAAAACCATTAACATCAAATTTTAAACACGTCATTTAATAAGAGAGTGAAAATTATCATTACGTTTGTTAAAACTTAAAACAATCAGGAGCCGGGAAAATGCCCATTTTTGCATAACCTATTTTTTTATTTTTCGAAATTTGAAAAACAAAGGGTTTTAGCTTAATCAAGAAAATATTTATAAAATTTAAGATTTTCTGCTTATATTCTGTATTTATTAATAATTAATTTTTGTAATCTGTCATGAAATTTAAAAAAAAAAAATTTGAGTTTAGTCGAAAAATGGGTTTTTTCCGAGCTCTGATAGCGCATAATAATTTTTTTTTAATTTACAAATTTAAA
>JAUIRJ010000048.1:0-37398 GCA_030555515.1 Acutogordius australiensis | reverse complement strand
TAAAACTAAATCAACCGCAAATGGTACGATAAAATTGCGTTTGGTACAGTGGGGTCCATATAGACCCCAATCTATGATCTTTGTTTTTTTATTATTTAAATAAAACAAGATTTTAATTATAGATTATTATATTTAATTAAAATAGTGCCTATTTTATTGGGGCACGTGCAAAGTGACTTGTTTTTTATTTTCGTAAAACTTAAAAACAAGATTTCCATTACTAATATATTTAATTAAAATAGTGCCTAAAAATTTTAAAAATAAAATTTTAAAAATATTTCACAAATAAAAACTCATATTGTCTTAACATATCAACATAAAAAAATCTTAAAAATAAAATTCGTATTTCCATATTACATAGAAAAATCATATTAATAAAATTAAAACTATCAATATTATTAATTAAGCTGGCTTTTAGGTTGGGTAGAACATTTTATAAAAAATTTATGGAAAAAAATATTATAAAATAAAAGGTAATTTTTGGCTATTATTTCCCCTTCCTCGCGATTAGCACTGTGAGGAGTCATAATTGGACCCCAGTACTTAACTTAAATTGTGAATATCTTTTAAAATATATACATTGTGGCTATTTTGCTTTTTCTTAAATATAAACAAAACTAGTAATTAAAATTATATAGATCTTATAACATGTTTGTTTATAATTAATTGAATTGGGGTCCGTAGAGACCCCACACTCTCAATTTCAATGTTGGTCATATTCCTCTATATTAATTTTAATTTAAATTATTAAACCTTTTATAATACTTATTTTTTTAAAATAATATTACATATTAAGTATATAAAATGTGTGTATTTTAAAATAATGATATAAATTATTTATTTTTTTTTAAATATTTATTGCCGAAAATTTCCTATTCAAAATATTTTTTTCGCGAATCTTTTTTAAAATGTTCTACAAGACCTAAGAAAACGATTTAAATGTTATTAAGACATTTGTCAAAATTAATTTGATAAAATATATAAATATAATATCAACTAAAATTATGGTTGCAAATTTTTTCAGTTTAAATTGGCAATATAATGGTTTGCAACTATTAAAATTTACCGGAATATCAAAACTCTAAACAAATATTGATATTAGACTTAGAACATTAATTTCTATTTTATTTATTAGGGCTAAACTCGTATATTTTTAAAGTTTTCAAAAATTAACTATTTTTAAAATTTTATTATTAACAAAATTTTTAAAACTTTTTTTTAGAAAAACTATTTAAATAAACTAATAACAAAAGTTGGCAACTTTTTGTAAAAAAAGCTGTTCAATGTCAAAAGATAAAAATTTAAAATTTTAAAATTTTTAAAAAGTTTTTTAATGACACTTGATATAAACTAACTAAATAATTAAATTTATGTCTACATAGAATTTTAGTTGATAATTTCTGTATTTGGTAATAATTTTTTTATTTGACTATTTGTAGCAACTAGTATTTATTAAACTATGGTAATTTTTATCAAATTTATGTCTGCTAACGGTGTCACTGAAATTGTCGCAAATGCATTTTATGCAGTAATATAAAAACTAATTTTTTTTTTTCGATTTTTTCTCACTGTAATAAGTATTTATTTGGTAAAATTAATCCATTTTTTAATCTTGTGATAATGTCACCAAATTAGTAAATGCGATTTATGCATTATAAAACTTATTTTCGATTTTTTTCGTGCGGTAAATATTGGTAGGTTTTTTGGTAGAATTATTCCATTTTTAATTCTTGTGATAATGTCCACCGAATTGTCGCAGATGCATTCTCTTGCAAATCTATTTTGTGTCCATTTTTTCCTTGTAATTGTCCTTGTGCATTTGGTATTTATTATTTTTATTTTTAATATGTCCTAAAAATTTGTCCCATATACAATAAATTTCAATATTCAAAGGTATTTTTCGATTTTCTAGCTCGCTCGATTACTTGATAATATATTTGCTCGCCCTCCCCCCTCCCCCCCCCCCTCCCCACCTGTAATCTGCTATCCGGTCCAGCCGTTTTTAATTATGGTCCGGCCAGCCACGGCCGAAAATTTTTTTTGTTACAAGCTAAAAATTTTTTTGATTTTATTAATTAATATAATACAGAATGTATAAGTAATACCCTTATTCGTGTATTAATAACTTTATCACTTTTGGTTTTTATATTCAGGCCGGGCCCGTTATAAAATTTTAGCTTAGTGCGTTATCAAAATTCCATATACAGATTATAACCACTACAAATCTGACCCAAAATTTTATGCTCAGTGTGTTTAATAACGATAAAAAAAACACAAGTATATAACATTCACTCACTTTCAATTTAGGCTTTTTTGTCGAAAATTTCTTTACTTCCGTTAAAAATTTATTATTCCTTATTTATCATTCGTTTGGATTCTCCCTTATTTGGTAAAAAGGAAAAGTTTTGTGAAGAAATTATACAGTAACACATTTTTCTACATGCGGTGCAGTTGTTAAGCCCAATCGAAGTTCTTTAAGAGGAGAAAAAATAGGGAAATATCTTTATACATAATTGCTTAAAATTTAAAACAAATAACCTTATCTCTATAATTAGCAATATTCTCATTATATTTTCTTATTTCATGTGTTAATGTCAAATAAAGATTGATCTAACTAACTTTTGTTTATCAGAAAATTTGTTTTAATCGCACTTTGGCTTAGTTAATTACCAAGAGAGAGTTTTACATAAACAATTTAATAACAGTATCTAAACAAAACCCCTTAAACCTCAAATCGTCAACTACCCCTGATTTTGTTTTTATTTATGGCACAGCCTGGGTTACAAATACGGCACTTGAAATTTTAAATTTGAAACTATAAAAATATCCATACATCGTGTCAGAAATTTATTACCAAAATTGATACAATATTATTTTATTCATGTTTTACAAGAGCTAAAAGCAATAAATTGAAAAAATTAATTTAATATTAAATACATTTGCGACATTTAAGTGCAACTCATGCTTAAAATTGACAACATTTACTAAATTATATAAATAAATAAGGTTATAAACAAAAAAACTCTAAAACGTTTTTCCATTTAAATAATATCATTTGCGAGTATTTGGTGACAAAGTAACTAGTCGCATAAATAGCTATATTAATGGCTGAGTTTAATTGTGTAGGCTTGTTATCCCATTCGTGGGAAAGCCAAGGTCAGCAAGTTCAATACCGCTGAGTCTAATATTCACGACTATCACCAAGTCACCATTTTATGTCATCACTAACCAAGCCTGTGCTAAGCTTAGAATCAATTTGGACCAGCGTTAAACTCAGTCGGTTGCGTACAAAGAAGGCGAGATCCGTCTGAGGCGGAAAACGGAGCAGATAAAAGCTTCAGCCCAACACCGCAGACGGCAAAAACCCGTAGCACCTTCACAAGGTCGCTAGGATATCCCAATGCGGTGTGAACCCAAAACCATTTTTGAGAGTTTTTTGTTTAAACAATGTCGCTCAAATAGGAATAGATAACATTTTTAAAGGTTTTTAATATTGTTATTGAAATTTAATATAAAATCCATCCAAAGACCCGAGTGCACGCTCGCAAGGAGTTGGACCTATATTGAGCCACGCCCAAAACATGCCGGGCCCAATTAGATGGGAATTAGGCGAGGTCGAGAACGATCTTTTATACGACATTTTGCCGTTAATTATTGGGCAGTTAAAGGGAAACACCAAGTTTTTCGCGATGTGTAATTTACAGGTTTTGTACGAAGCGGGTTTCAACTCGAATTTGATATGTGTAAAATTAGCAACAAAAACTTTTAAAGTTTTAATTATTATTAAACTTTCAATTGGGTGATTTTATGTTCATATCCAATACCAAGACCAAATTTCTTGTTTTTTGTGATTCCTATATTAAACTCTAATTGAGCATATGCTTTAGTAAAGTGAGAGTTTGATTTATTTCCGTCTTGTGGTGGAGGTACAGTGCTAGCTTTAATAAACTCGGTTATGGGGTTCGCTGGTATAGCAGAATTACATTACTAGCTTCAATAAAGTGGCATGCTAAATAGAATGATCAATAGACACATGAAATGTGGCCATCAACTTCTATAATTTTGATTGTTTGTCACTAATAAAATGATCACGATCACAATTAAATGATCCTATGTCACAATTAAATGGCCAAGATAATGTTTTCATGATAATTATCACTAATGGTCACACAAATTAGTGATGTTTACCATAAAATCATCATCTTGACAACATTTAGTGTGATCTTAATCTGAGTGTGATCGGATCATTTTTAATAGTGACAACGATCAAAAATATAGTAGTTGATGGCCACGTTTTATGTGTTTGATCATTCTACTTCTAACATGTGCCACTTTATTGAAGCCTGCTTTTCTATATAAGGGCACGTGCAAAGTGATTTTTTGCCTTCCTGTAAAATTTTTCAAAATTAAAAAATTTATTTTTGAAATAAAACGCAAATTTTTATAAAAAAGAAGTTGCCAAAATTTAGTGTAGCATAAAAATGCTTTTTTTGAAATAAATTTTTTTAAGAAATTTTGAAAAAAAAAATTCAGAATTTTTATAATTTTCAAATGCCCTAAGTTGCAATTTCACGTCCTCTTAATATCGCCATCTTCCGCCTACCTCCTTGGTTGAAGGTTTGCATTGTCAATTTAAGCTGAGACCGGATTCAACCTCTCCGTCTCGTTCACACTCAATAATCAATTTTCATTTTTCTGTTCAGACGTCCTTAAATCTGCTTGCAACTATTTCTAACAATAAATTATAGCGCAAAAAAATAGGCAAAGTTAAACCACAAAAATCTTCGGCCCGGCCCGTGAAATTAAATAAAACGGCCCGGCCCTTGCTTTTTTAATTATTTTATATTAAGGTCCGGCCGATCGGGCCAAGTGGCACCAGGCCTGACGAGCTTTCGGGTTCCCGACTGAGAACACTATACAACATACATAACGTTAAAACTATTACACCCCATTTTTACCTCAGGTTAACTTCAAATATGGGTCTGGCTGGTTAAGAGATCAAAATTTACGTTTAACATTGTAAAATTTTTTAATATATATGCTACTTCCGAGCAAAATTTACAGGCCCCATAAGTGTACTATTATAATACTGAAGTAATGACAATAATTATAAGCTTTCTTTCCAGCATCCCTACCTTTTACCAACCTTTCTGCATTTTTCCCACCTTTTTTTTATACTAAGTAGCGAGCGTAATAAATGTAATGAAATATGCGACAATTAAGTTTTAAAATATAGTTGCAATAGACAACTATCACTATTCCTAAAAAAGATAATATTTTTATATATTTATTATTACATAAGTCATATGTAATGTAGGAAAATGTATATGTCTTTAGGCAAATGGAGGGGGGCTTAACAAATACAAAAAGGAGTTATATAGTTCTTATACCTATATAAATATAAATATGTCATAAAGAAAATTTTATTTGTCACATTTGTTAATGAACAGTTTTTAGTTATTTTTTCCCTATTTTTTTTTTGTGTCAATTTTTCCCGGTGAATCAAAAAATAATGAAATTTTTTATCACAAAATGACAAGTGTTTTTCTTAAAGTCCCAATGCAGCATGCGTGCATCTTCAGTTATTAGGAGATTTATGGAACCACTTCTAGTTCCGAGAACAACCATCATAATTCATGTAACCATGGTCAAAATGGAACCACGAAATTCTGAAATATTAATGAATAGGACCATAACACGACAATATATATTCACCAAGTATTACTGAAACATCTGAAGAGATTAAAAACCGATGGGCCCTGGCCCAACCCAAATAAATTTTCTTTATATAGAAGTCTTTCTCTATTCCCTAAACAAACACACTTCAAAGGATTACTTTATATGAAACACATCGACTAAAAATTATGAATATAATTATGATGATTCCTACCCTGACTTGTATGATTATTTTTTTCCACCTTTTCATCTTCGTCGATCGGCATTTTCCTTTGCCGCATATACGGTTGATTACGATTACCTTTTTTCCTCAATGACATTAATTGCTGATTTTAATATAATATTTTTTGTTTTGCAAAAGGAATACCTATATAAATGTCGCTATAGTTTTGCTAATGTCATGATTACAGCAAACTTGAAAACAATGTCTCGAGATTGATAAAGTTAACATCGAAATCCTGATTTTTTTGGGTCAACATTATGCTGAAATATGAAAAGTGGCGAATTGCATATGACCGCACAAGTATTTTAGAAAAATGACATGGCAAGTTTATTCAACATTAGAGTTTATGCTTTCTTAATATGCCAAATTTTTTTAGTCAAAAAAACTCCATACATTATTCTTTGGATTTTGACTGATCTGGATGACAAAACCCTTTTATAGCAACAAACACCCAGAAGGTGTTCAGTACATTATTATTGTTGGGATTATTACGGTTTATTCTATTTCAATGATGGCTCAGACTCAACAATTAGATCCAGTGCATTCAGGTATTAAACAAATAATTGTATATTTTATTTTAATATATTTGACTAATAACACACCTATAAAATTAAAACCTTAAAATATTTTGTAAGGTATTGCAATTACCTAAGTCCAACTGGTTTCTGTTTGTTTCCTAAGTTTAATATTTAAAAATCAAAATCAGTTTTTATTATACCTGTCTTCGTAAAAAAATATCATACTACCAATTATTATTATTGGCGTAGCGAAGGGGGAGTGAATTTGGTGCGCCTCCCCTAGATAAATGATCGTTCTTGCGGAACGTTTAAAAATGCAATAAAAATTAGGCCTATTTGACAATATTCTTGACCCCTCATATATTTCTCATGTCAACTTACACACCATCGCCCGAAAAATTCTTGGTTACGCCTCTGCCCAATATTGGTAACCCGGTGGGGGAAACTGAGTACTCAAGGTGAAATAAAAAAAAATCTTTTTTATAATCATATAGCAAATCTTGAAATTTCATGACTATCTAAGCTAACCATTTGCCTAAAATACAAAATAAAAATTACGTTAAAAACTTTTAGAATGAATTTACTTGTGAACCAGCACCCTTTTATTATATTATAATCTTAATAACGGCTGTGGGTAAGATTGTTTTAACTCTCAAAAAGTGTTTTGATTTCTCTAATTATTCAATCATACAAATACACCATTTATAGGTTTTTACCTATTATCTATCCCCTGCCCTAGGGGGTGATCATCCCGACTGTAAGCCGAGCTGCCCATATATATCGTTAGGATGGGTAAACGGGCCCGATTTATCACAGACCACCGGCAAAGTTTAGTTCCGCTACCTTATGTTAATCACCTATATTTAAACGCTTTTATAAAGACTGCGAAAACATTTAACTTTTTTTTTTAATTTTTCATGAAAATATTTGAAAATTATTTAAATATTAATATTAACACATTTTTTTTGCCATATTTTTTCCCCTCCACCAATTCTTTTTTTGTAGATTGATCAGTAACCTAAGTAAAAATAAGAACTTTTTTAAAAATTATTCAATTCTCGTAAAAAACTTTATAAACAAAATTTAGTTTAATAATAAAATTGGTAAAAGGAAACCGACACAAAATAAGGCGGTTAAATTTTTTTTTGGGCCTTTGGGTATTCTCATAAATCCAATATCATTTATATTCTGGACATGTCTATAAAACCTGATTCTCCCCAAAACTTTGTACTAAGCGTTGGAACTAAATTTCTGGTGCCCATTTATTATAACTTCAAAATACAATCCGATTTTCTGGGCTAAATTAATTCCCAATTTGTAATAAATATCAAATTTGGGGGTCGGGTTTATTATTAGGTGATCTTGAAAAGACAAAAAATTGTCATATTTAAGTTGTGAATGGATAAATTAAGTTGGTAAAATGACACTTATTACCTTGATTTTAGATTTTTTAATCGTTAAATTTAAAAATATTTCAGGTTGATATGTGTTATAAATTGCAAAATGCTTTTCTCCTTTCACCCTATTAGCAATTAATGAATAAAAATACATATTTAGGGGTATGTCTATAAAATTAAGTGTTTTACTGTGCGTTAAAATAAGATTTTATTATATCACCAAACCTTATACGTTTAAATTAAACGCTTAAATTAAAACAAATTAAAAGGGTTAAATTACCTTTTACCTGTAGTGTGCATTTAAATTACAAATTTACATAATGGGTTTAAAATAATTCTAGGCGATTTGTTATATTTCAATTTCCCAAAATACAAATTAAATTGGCTCATATATAAGCCAATAATTTTCGAGCTCCGTTGTTAAAATTAAATATAGATCTGACAAAGCAGGGACCATTTATAAAATTATAAACTTTTGTAAACATATCTTATTTGTGCCTTTACAGTATGCGCCACTTTGTTTGTTAGCTACCTGTATGTTTATTTTTGCTAAAAATTAGTATAATTTTTTTAGTACTAACCTTTACTTTAACCCAAACTAATTTGAACCTAACTCTAACCTAAAAATAGACTCCCCAAACATCCCTAACTAAACCCTCGTGAAGCAATCCTAATTTTGATTTTTAATATTTTTGCTCAAAATAACAATATGCGTATTTACTCATATTCAAACTCATGGTCTTAAATCTTTTCTATGGTCAAATAAACGACGTTACCCAACCATTGAAAAAATATACAATAATTAAATTTTCTGAATTCCCCCTCACCCCCCCCCCCCCCCCCCCATCCCCTTAAAGGTGGGCTGGTTTAGACTAATTATTATATAGCCGTTGGAGTTGGCGGGATTCGCCCGCCATCGGTAACCTAGACATAGGCCCAAGCTCTCAATTTAAGGATATCGTTTAGGTTGAGGTAAGTCCCTAAACACTAAAATATTGACCTTTTTATTTCTTAAATGAATATGAAAGGAAACGCTTTGGCGCGGCTTCCAGATCCTCCGCTTCGGAAATTGCCACATTATCGGAGTCACCAGCGACAAATATGTTAATATTATGTAATGGTATATGTCGCCAGAAATAAAAGTTACATTACCATATTGCACAAATGACACAAAAAGAAAAGTTTCTCTCGTACTGAAAAGAGACTAACCTGGTTAAGTAGAAAAAACAGAGGCTATTATCTTTTTGTTCAGTGGATGATAATATTGCAATAAAATGGCTTATGGATATGAAACATTTAAAAAAAAATAAAAATCATGTTTATGGTCCTTTACAACTATTAACTTGAATATGTCATATTTAGTTAAAGAAAATAAAAACTTCCTTCCTTTTCATATTTTTTACCTGGACGGCTCTTAAACTTAAGAGCGACAATTTCTGGCGGACTAAATCGCTTCATTAAACAATTTATAAATTTAGTATTAGAAATAAATATGCGCGAATGAAATGTACCTTTGAATGTGTCTTCTTAACTCAATTGATTTTTAAAAGTGTCTGGAATTCTGTACCTTGGGATATCCTTAATATTTTTGTTACGCAATTTGATTAGTCATAATGAAAATTTACTACATTTTAAAAACTCCTCCCTTTGTCAGTTAATACTATTTGTTTTTAATAATAACCTGTCCAGGTGAGTTAGTCCCAGGTATAATTATTAAAAAATGTAAATTGATTTTTGATAGATCAGATTTAAGATCAAATTTTCTCACAAACTAATATAACTCATTATATGAAACTTCTTAATAACGATATAAATATCACGATAATATTTTAAGTTATATTAAATGGTTTATTTATAAATTGACTCTTTTATGTAACTATCCAGTTTGTAAACCATTAATAAGGTTATGATTACTTTTAAATGCATATGGTCGCGACATTCAGGAAATTATAGGTACAGCCCAATAAATGCCATATTTTTATAGAAAAAAAAATCAAACACATGTGATCTAGCCTTCAATTGTTGTTCGTTGCCCCATTCGTTGGTAGTAAGATTGAGCTTGAGGGCAGCTAGGGATGGATTAAAGATCTATATAAGAAGGAGGCCCGCGGTTGGGGCATATGAGCCAGTGTTGTATGAACATAAGGGTGAAGAAGATACGATTGAAAATGAGAATGACTCATGAATTAAGAAAGCCAGTCCTCCACCGTGAGCTGTACGATCATTCCGGACAAAAGAGTAACCAGAAAAATTTGGGTCTTAAGAACGTGGTGATTACTTGGTTCCTTGTGGGGCCGCAATTTTGATGTGTTTGGAAAACATGAAAGCTTCCATCCACTTTTTTTTGAGAGATTCCATTTATGTAGTTAAAGAGTATCGATTGATCTAGAAGCTGATGTTTTCATACTTAATATTCAATATAGTAAAATTATGTATCCAACGAATTAAGGGTAGATATAAATGATACCATTTATATTCTATAAAGAATATTAGCTCCACGAAGTAAACGCGGTATCATTAGAGCCTTAATCAATTTGTATTAAGTTTAACGCTTTATATCATCCATTGGTTCAGGAATGCCAAGCTTTAGAGGGCAGATAAGGCCATTTAACAAACCTTCCAATTTACTTGTAAATACGAAAAAAGATTTATTTGTATGAAAGGTAAAGCATAAACCTTTTAGACACTGATAATAATCGTGCTAACGTGACAATTACAAAAACACATTAATGGGAAAAAATTAAGGCGGTGGACAATCTTTCAAATACAAAAAAAAAATATTTGTTTATTAAATTTGGTTATCTTATTTAAAGTGCTGAATTTATTAATTTTATTAATTAAACTTTTTTTTCAGACTTTTTATTAATAATTCTTTGTGAGTTTGCCCACAACCTACAGTGCTCACTTCAATAATTTGGCACATGTTAGAAATAGAATGATCAATAGACACAAAAAATGTGACCATCCAACACTATTTTTTTGTTCGCGGTCACTAATAAAATGATCACGATTACAATTAAATGATCACGATCACAATTATTTGGCCAAGATGATGATTTCATGGTAAACATCACTTAAATTGTGTGACCATTTAGCCACAACATAGTGATATTTATCATGAAAACATCATCTTGGCCATTTAATTGTGATCTTGATCATTTAATTGTGATCGTGATCATTTTATTAGTGACAATGATCAAAAATATAGTAGATGATGGCCACATTTTATGTGTCTATTGATCATTCTATTTGTAACATGTGCCACTTTATTGAAGCGAGCACTGTAATATCTTTCTTTTAATATACTAAATTCATGTGTTATTCGAAGCGTTTATGGACGCTTACAGCCATGTAGTACATGGTTGGGAGAAAATGGAAAATAAAAATCGATCAATATAATTTCTCGCTTGTTGTTAAAGTAAATCTTTTTCAGCATATTAACTTGAGAATGTTGTCCTATTTTTGGAGCTATGTGTCCATTAGCGCCAAAATATTTTTTTTTCGGGACATTTTAATGTTAAGAGAAAAAATCGTGAGTTAGACTATGGGCCCCCTTAAATTTATAGAGCGCTATTATCATATATATTATTTATTACTTGTAAGAGTGTAAGTACAATTTTTTAAAAAAATATAAACTAGTTAGTTTATAATTTAATTTTCAAATCTATTTGTTGGGAACATTAGAAAGTTAAAAAAAACACAAATTTTTTCTCGTTTATTTAATTGCCGATCAAACCGGGCCGTGATATATCGGCCCAATCCGACATTTCAATTTAGGCCTTGCCCGGTATAGGGTTTTCATTTTAGGCCCGGCCTTTAGGCGGCTTTCGGGTCCCAACACTAATCTCTATTACAAATTAGGGTACAATCATGTTCGAGTCATTTTCATAACGTTTTTTGGTTGGAAAATAATATTTTATTTTTATCTGACCGCATAAGCTAATAAAATTTTTGTGTGTATGTGGATAAAGTTAACTTTAAATATAATTAATTTTACCATAAAAATTTGAAAATAAACTATTTAGATGTGCCTTTTTGCACTTAACGCTAATTTACTTAGTTTTTTTAATCGTTTTATTATTTATCTCAGACGCAAAAGCAAAATATAAAAATAATTAACATTTCTTATTTTTAAAAATTCGAATGCGGGCCCGTGGTATATTGGCGCCCCCTAAGCAACAGCTTCCTGGCGCCATCCAAGATTTTAATTAAACTCTGTTTTTTACTAAAAATTGATAGACGCCTTCACTCATGGCTTGGGTTGCCTATATGGGCTGACCGCTCTGGCTCGAGTGCTCATTTCTAGCTCATATTCTCAACATTTTTATTTCTAACATTCCGTTTTTTTAAATATAAATTATCATTTGTCTATTCATTTATTTTAATTGTGAACAACCTTGCATTCAAACAAAGTCTCAATCTAAATGCAAAATTCGCACTAATAACTAATTTTTTTCTATATAAACTTAAATATTTTCAATTTTTTAAAATGAGTTTGTTTATCGTCTTGATGCTACCAATTTATAATATGGTTTTTACGCCTATTTGACTTCTTTAAATAATCAAAATCTACAAATTCTGTATATATAAACATTGTATTCTTTTAATTATAAAATAAAAAGATGAAATTTAGGTTAACCTTTTCTTTTGAGCTAATGAACAAGAATTAAGGAAAACTTGTTTTTTTTTTGAAATAATAAAATTTAATGTGTGTCAAGAACTTTTCATTTTCTGTTTCACACTTAGTTGACAATTTTGACTTTGCCCTATAAAATTATTTTAAAATTATTCAAAAAAATTTTAAAGTTCTCAATACAATAATGTCTTTAATTATAAATTTTTTCTTTTATATATATAGATTATAGAAAATATTTATAAAAAAATAAAATCAAAAGCTTTTGTTGAGTTTTTTCTTAAATAAAAGAGAAATTAACAACCCTGGATTGTATTAAGTTTAATTAGACCTCTAAAAAACTTTTTTTATAACAGATGCAAAAAATATTGGCAATGTGTAGTGATTAAATAAAATTTGCTTATAAATTTAACTGTGTCATTTACAGTAGAATGATTTTGAAAAGAAATACTTGTGGAAACATAGGATTTAATGTGCAAGTTGACATATTTTTCATAAAAGGAATTGTTTCTCTTGTTTCCATTTTCTCATATATATTTTTTTTGCATAATAATAATACAATAATAGATGCGTGCACGTAAACTTAACACCTTTTTATAAATGTTAATCTATAAGCATTTGTATATCGTTATTATTTTATATTACTCTATGTTAATTTTAGAGGTTGCATTAATCAAAATAACTCAAACTCACATATTTAAAAATATTATATTTAAAAATATTAAACTTCCGGGGTGACCTTCCGCTTAGGTCGAAATTTAGGCCTTCGAAATCTAGATGTAGGTAAAGTTTAATTGCTACAGTGCTTCTGGCGAACTTAATAAAAATTAGATTTATTTCAGATAATTTTAAGCATCCCAAAATTGGATAAAAATTTATACGGCTGATCAGGATATCTAGAAAATTGGATAACGAGTAATTTAAACACCTGGAAAATTATATTAGATCAAAAAGTATAGCCATGATTTATTATCTAAGGGCTAGCTATCAACCAAATGCCAACTATTTTTTGTACAAATTAAATTAACTTGAGAGTTTGGCCTAGCAAAATTTTAACTCACCCCTTGTCGGACAACCGTAAATTTATGATAATTTAAACGAGTGTTTTATAACACAGGTCAACAAATTTCAAAGGCACAACCGTGAATTTTATGTAATTAAAAGAATATATCCCTAATATGGCCTTATCACATATACACATTTTATTTTTCTTAGTTTCTTCCGGCTTCGGCTCCTTACATCCGTCCATATCGAACAAATGGCCTTTTTTGATCAAATTGACAGATCGAGAATACCTTAAAAAGAAAAAATTTAATAATTTTTTTATATAAAAAATCCTAACTTACATTTATCATCTTTAATAATGAGAAATAAATTATCTTAGTATATCAAGCTCTTACATCAGCATTTAGATAATACAAAATATTTTGCGTCCAAACTTAAATACGACACGATATATTATCGGGTTTTAATAAAAGTTTTATTTGAAGTTTGAATTTAACAATTTAGCTGTTGTGTATGCATAATAAAATTTTAATTTATTTTTGTTTTTGAATCTTTTTTGTTTTTTTTGGCATTTTTTCTAAATTTCAATTTATAGCTGACTAACTTAGTTTAATAAGAAAAAACGGTAAACAAATTTGAAAATCCCTAAGATGGCAGGTTTGATCTCCGTAGTTAGCTCATAACACTCAAAAATTTGTTGACCTGTGTTATCTGTAAAAGGCCATCCGAGACCCACAGAGAATTGCTCTGACCTTATTTTTATTGCTCAATCATCAAAAACAGATTTTAAGTGTTCAATGTCGCACATTCAAGATGCAAATTAAATTATCTACCTTGTCTTAGCCCAATTAATATAGTCGCATTATCCAAATATTCATTCACATAAATTAGAAATAAATGCCGGGATCCGTTAATCTGCCCGACAGGCCCGAGCCGATTTTATACATTACATTGTGCTTTATTTTTTTCGACCATTGTTTACATAAAAATAATAAATTCATTTTCTAGGGTGTTACGTCCACATCCTGTATTTTTAAAGCAAAAATTTATAGCTCGCAATATAAAATTTCCAGGCCCTATATGTATATTCGGGCAGGTCCCTAAGATGCAAGACCATCCGGGCCTAGCGTGGCATAAGTTGAATAACATGTCGGGCGAGCCTAGCTGAAATAGCACGGCCCGATATACACTTTAATATGAATAAAAAGACTTGATATAAGAGGGCTGGGCGTCCCCCAAAAAGGTTTTTTAAATAAAAGCGCCGGTCCTCAAACCTCTAACCTAATTTAAATTAAATGGAGCTTAAATTTTAACACTTGCAAAATACTTTACTTTGTAAGAAGATTTTTTTACATAAAACTATTCCCCCCCTTCCCCCAAAAATGAGGATTTAAGGTTGCTACATGACACTATATAGAAGAGAAGGACAAAGTCGTGACCTGTTTTTTATTACCGCGTACCTTCAAATTATATTAAGGTGCGCGACCTAGTTAACTATAATATAGGATCACATACATCATATTCAGGACAGTTATCAAGCCAAATTAAGTTTATGGGATTTAAAATAATGTAAATCCTCAAACTTATGGAATCCATTGCTATAAACGAGTCATAATAAAATAAAATGACATTAGGAGCCACATACTCGTTAAGACTTGGCTTACCTCGAACCCCGCGATAAGTTAAAAAAATCTATATTGGATAAGTATGGGTGATCTATTTAAATACATCACTCGTATGAAAGCCCGTGTGTGTTCACCGATAAGCAATTTTGTCTCATTTAGTCGTACCGTGTGATTAAAAAAGCCCCGAACTTGTCCCGCCTGTAGGATTTACTAGGCTCAGATAGCTCAGTGGTAAACATTCCTCTTTTACACGTAGGAGGTTGGTGTCGAATCCGTGCGTGGGTGCCTATTTTTCTACCGAAAATAGAACGCATGTGCATCCACTTTGATGCTGCTGAGTGGCCTACTAAGGCAGTAAGCCCCAAACCATGTGCCTAAAGTGAGAGCCTGGGCTAAAAACCTAGGTCGCCGGTGTGCGAGCAAATCTTACTATGAATTGAAACCCTAAACGGGTATGGAGCCCCTATATGGGAAAAGGTATGGGGGTAACCTCAAACCCAAATGTTTTTTAGGTTGCTAACATCGTTTGGCCCCACTGAATATGTTCTTATACAGCTCTAAAAAGGATATACAAAGCTGCTGCTTAATATTTTTTAAAGAGCATAAAAAGATCGTTACATAGTGGGTCCGCCTATTGGGAAACGTTGGAACTTTGACTATTGAGCTTACAAGCCCCAGTTATGTTTAATAATCCCTATCACACACATTTTGACCTTTACGAAGTATTTAAAGGTACAATTTTAGCTAATTTAAAGGATTATTTGAGGGTTTATACGGGTTTTGTGAAAAATTTAGATTGACATATTAAAAAATTGCCTCATGCATGCTGTCAAATTATATAACGGTACGAAGTGCCAATTAAGGAAGTTAACGCGTTATTAACATGTAAAGAATTTTGAATTCAATAGGAATAAATGTGGCTAAAGTGTTGTCAAGGATTAACATAACTTAATTTTAGATTATCATATTCACGTATTTGTCAATCTTGTAAAGCCAATTAGACTAATTTTAAAAGTATGTTAAATTTTATGTCTTTTTCACTAAAAGAATTTCGCAAAATGAAACGGTTATTGCAGGGTCAGGTCAATTTTAAATTATTTTTTGAAAACGATAATGAGTACTTAACTAGTGGCCCGGAGCTTTTTAAATTTTGATGGAAATTTTGATGAAGAACTAGATATAAGCAGGGCTGGGAAAAAAAACTTAATGGGCTTTTTTTAACAAGTTTTTGAGTTTTTTTCCCAAATGCCCACAAACTCGTGGGCATGGCAAAAGAAAAGCCCCTTTTCTTTAAACAAGAAAAGGGGCATGTTTAAAAAAAGCCCCTTTTCTTTAAAAAAAACTTCTAAGAGCTTTAAGAAAAAAAAACCCACCCATCATTATTATAAAGAAAAAATCGAAATTATTATAAAGAAAACATAAAATGGGCTTTTTGGTGCTCTTTTTAAGAGCCACTTTTTGTGGGTTTTTTGCCCCTTTTCTTAGTACGGGCTTTTTTTTTTTTTTAATTATTATTTTGGCCCTTTATTTGTAGCCCCCTTTCTTTTTTTATGTTTTGGTGGTAAAATGAGCCAAAGTTTTTTGCCTCATTGTTTTCCCAGCACTGGATATAAGTATAAAATCAAATTAAATCGCAGTATTTATTAAATTAACATATACAATTTTTTATAACTTTTGTAGCTTAGACTTACTTTTCTCATTTACCAAACACTGAAATATATTCATTATAAAATAACAAAAGTTAACAAAAAAGAACAATTAGGTTTGAGGCTTTCTTCATGCCGTTCTCCATATAGGGGGCGCCATACCCGTTCAGGACTTTGACTCTTTTAATCCGAGCAAAGCAATTCATAATCTTCACAGGATAGTAAGCAAGATTTGCTCGCACGCCAGCCACCTAGGTTTTTAGCCTAGGCTATGCATGTGGTTTAGGGGCCTAAGCAAGTCAACAGATTTAAATACGTGTCTACTAATTCCAGAGAAAAAAGCCGCCTATGCACGGAATCGAGCCCATGCGTGTAAGACAATAATGCTTGTAACTGAGCTATCTAAGCTGATATAACATACACCAGCATCTCTTAAATCTATATAGATAATCCCGTCGACAGGAATCATTCAACCACGCTAACCTTAAGTGACAGCGTAAAAGAGTCAAAAGTTTTCTCAAAAAGATATTCATCTTTAACGGTGCATCAATTTACCCCTACTCCCAGTCCCAATCTCGAACGTTCACCCACGAGGGAAGATGTTATACGTGAAGTTGCTCGAAAAACGAGTCAAATAACCGGTATTCAAGGCCGAAATGTCAAACTTTATTGCCCATTTGCCGCAATTGGGCAATCCTCTTCGTTGCCACGATCTCCAAATAACAATAAAAATAATAACGATATAGAAAACAATCGTATTGAAGAGGTCGGTCTCGCCACAGATCAAAATTCATTTGACGAAATTCAATATGTCAGGTATTGTAAAAACTAAATTTATTTGTCTTTTCTGGTCTTAACGCATAACAGTCAATAAGAAAGTTTGGCCAAACCTCTTTTCCAGTGTTCTACAAAAAAAATGATCATTATTTAAGGGTAGTATAACTGCTCCAGCTTTTTTTGCAAAACCGGGTGGGAACAAGATATGGCGAATTCCGTAATTTTAATAAGTCTTTAATTTAGCCAAAGAACCCGCTTTGATCGCACTTGGGTTGCTATAATATAACGCCTTAAAGTATAAAATAGAGTAGAATATCAGTTATGCTTTCGCTAAATTTTATTATATTGAGTTTTTTTTGCAAGTTTAGATAATTGCGGCACATTAACTGTCATTGTTTTACAGGTACGTTAAAAAGCTTAATGGAACGTTTGCTAACATTTTCACTTACATCCCTCCCACACCGTCAAATCACAGAGGGGGTGAGGACCCGTTAACTCAGGACCGTTGGAAAGCCAGGAAAGTGGAAACCGAAGTTCGCGGTGTACTCTCGGCAAATTCTCACGTATCGGGTTCAAATTTCATTGGTCACCCTCAGGCACAGCATCATTCGACGCAACCAACTCCTAGTCAAAGAGCTAATTTTGTCATCTCACCACCAATCAATGTCAACCCACTATCATCTAGCAATGGCATGATGTCTCAGCCAGAAGTAGTAGATGACTATAGCAATTATATCTTAAGTAGCACCGTCAAAAATGATTTTCAGAGTAAAAATGACCATGACCCCGGATTTTTTGTGCCTTACCTTCTTTTAAGGAATGTTACGCTATCGGACGAAGGCGAGTATATTTGTATACCCAAATTCCGGAGTCAACTGATCAGCGAAACGCACACGCTTCACCTTAAAACGGCAGGTAAAAACTTATTTATACAACATTGTTATCAAAAAACAATTTGAAGGATTTATCGGTGAACCTTAGCTCGAACACAAATCAATGACACATCGATTAGAGTTAAGGTGGGGGGCTAGTTTAAAATAGTTTTAGATTATAGTTCGCTTAGGGTTAGGGTAAAATAGGGTTATGGTGATGATATCTTAAGGTTAGGGTTCTAGGGTTAAAATTAATTTGACTTAGGTTTAAGGGCTGCTTTAAACAAGGCCTAAATTTATGGTCGTAAAAATAAAACTAGTATTTAGTTGTTTTGCCAATCATTTAGGATTCATTTTATGCATCGCCACATCCCCAATGAAATAGAACGAGGTTATTTGTATCATCACGTTTACTTCACGTAGGACGTATTCAAATTGCAAGCCAAAAAATTACTTTCTTCATTTTTACATATAAAATACAATAAATAGAAGTTTGTCAATAAAAACTAATAGTGACGCCAAGTCAACCCTACATCAATTACACGTCAAACGAAGTTATTTACGAAAACGAGACCGTATACCTCAACTGTACGACCGCTTTTTCTAAGCCGGTTGCCCACATTGAGTGGAAAAAGTCAGGAATTACGATAAATCCTGAGAGTCATTACCAAGTTATTGGCAATTTCACACGTCCAGGTAAATTAAATTTTAACTGAAAATTTCGTAAGTGGTGATGATAGATGATTTTTTCACCTGAAAAATTGAAAACGCAATTGAATGTTTGCAATAGGTCTCAAATAATTAAAAAAAAAATATTTAATTTTTGACAAAAAAAATTATTTTTTTTTTTTTCAAAATTATGGCAAACAGGTTACTCTAATGTTAATCCATTGTTTAATGTTGCAATATAAAGATAGTGAAGATACTATTTATTAATTGCATTGTGTTAGGGCACGTGCAAAGTGAGTTTTTAATTTTGTGAAAATTTCAGAGAAATTTTATTTTGAAATAAAATGCAAATTTTAAAAGTTGCCAAATTTGGTATAAATACATAAAATGCTTCTGAAATAAAAAATTTTTGAAAAAATTTTGAAAAAAATAAAATTTTTAAAAATTTCAGAATTTTCAAAATTTTACGAAAATAAAAACTCACTTTGCACGTGCCCTTATATACATTTTTTTTTAATAACAGTTAGATATTGAAAATAAATAATGGTATTTCCTTATGTAAATGGGCTTTCCATTTACATATGCGTCAATTTTTTAGTCCTCTACATTTATAAAAAATTGCATTTAAAGGTGACATTTACAACCTCGCCTGTAATTGAAAATAATTCATTTTTTATTAACATTATTTAAGTAGATAATAGAAATATTCAATTTTTATATGTTTGATAATTTTATAGATATAAAATATAATTTCAATAATCTACGAACTTTAATCTGTATCAAATAAAAACTATTAAAGATAACACTAGTCAATCTTGGAGCATTATCAGGTACAGGGTAACTCGATCCGACATTGGTACGGAAATCAGTTGTGCTGCTATTAACCCAGTTGTCAAGGATTTATCCAACATAGAAAACCCAAATACAGCTTCCATCAAATTAAACATTTACGGTAACATATTTTACATTTTAATCAATATTGTGTCTTTAAATAGACTAATTTTCAATTTTTTTTACTAAATTGGTTTTAACCAACCTAAAGGTAATAAAAATGTATAAAAGATGTCTTTGCCTTATTTAAAATTTGACATATAATCACTAAATAAATCATTTTATAACTCAGGTCAACAAATATCAATGTCAGAAACGTGAGTTTTAGGAAAACATAAAAGAATGCATCCCCGTATATCTCATATATATATTTTTCGTTTTTTCTTCCGTCTTTGACTCCTTAGATCCGTCTTTAACAAAAATGACCTTTTTTGATCAAATTGACAGATCTAAATATACCCTAATAAGAAATAATTTGAAAAATTTTTGCTTAAAAATCCTTTGTAACTTATATTTATCATTTCAAATAATGAGAAATAAAATTTTTAAGTATATCAAGCTCTTACATCAGCATTTAAATAATACAAAATATTTCGCGTTCAAACTAAATACAACACGATATATTATTCGTTTTTAATATAAGTTTTATTTGATATTTGAATTTAACAGTTTAGCTGCTGTAAAAAAAAAATTCAATTAATTTTTGTTTTTAAATCTTATTTGTTTTTTTGGCATTTTTTTTCTAAAATTTCCAATGTTTATAGCTGCCTAACTAAGTTTGATTAGAAAAAACGGTAAAGGGATTTGAAAATCCCTAAGATGGCAGGTTTGATCTCCGTAGTTAGCTCATAACTTTCAAAAAATTGTTGACCTGTGTAATCACTAAATAAATCATTTTATAGTCGGTGTTAAACCACTTAGATTGCATTTATGTTAAAGAAGATTTTCTGACTTTCTAGACCTAATTTTTTGGTATATTCTCTACAATGCTTTGGGCCTGTAGGCCACCCAACAGCTAAAAGTATTCTATAACATATTTAATTAAACCATTTTCAGTTCGTCCCCTTCAGCCACAAATAGAACCGATCGATAGGAATATTCTTGCTGGTCAAACAGTAGAATTGGTGTGCAAGGTTAAAGGTGCAAATCCGATGCCCCAAATTTACTGGCAAATGCGAAAGGGGAAATACATTAAGACGCTAAATGGTGATTAATATAAAAATCTGTATTTATTTATCGTACCTTAATATTAGTTATGAGTTATTAAAATCAGACATGATTTTAAAGCAAAGATGGGTTAAATTACCAATGAAATTTACCATGCTATTGAGTTTGAATCAATTTTTTTTCGAACTTACTATTTTTAAGCTCTCATTAGTTGCAAAAATTTAACTAATATTAATTTATAGTTAATTTTTTTCTAGTTAATGCCAACTTTAGTGAATAAACACTTGTAATTAAACCGACACTAAAAAATATTAAAAGTTCTAAAAATTAAAAAAAAATTTTTTTAATTAATTTTATATTTTCAAGAGTTTTTTTATATATAAATAATTAAAGCTGGCAACATTTTTAAATTTGTGTAATAGGGTTGCGTTCAAAGTATCATTTCTTTCAAATATTTATTGATGACCTTAGTTTTTCATAGCATTTGCTCATAGGCAACAAGGTTTATATATTTCGGCCCTTATGTATTATTTTATCTACTATAACTTAAATCAATTTTAACTGTTTAAAATATGATTTTTTTGTAAAATTTGATCAAGGCACTTACAATGCCGTCATAGATTCATCCGGGCTATACGATGTCGTCAACACGCTGCAACTTGAAACCTTTCCCGAACACAATATGGCCGAACTGTATTGCCTGGCCAATAATCGAGTCACCAAACGGTCCCACCAACCTGACCTATCAAATCATATAACGCTCGATATTAAATGTAAATTTTTTTATTTTTATTTTTTGTAATATTAGAAATATATTTATTGCAATTGGCTTATAATCAGGCGTAGCATGTTATCAATATGGGAGAGAGAATTAGAACAAACTGTATGCAAAAACAAGCTTTATACAATCGAAATATCCAACCATTTTGCTTTCTAAGGCCCTGATATCCGACGAATCTCAAGTCGTTGAAATTAATTTAAAAAAGTTAAACAAAATAAATAAATTTCTAATTTCCTTTTAGATCCTCCAGGAACTGTGCACCTAAATCAAGACAAGATATCCCTCATGGCTACCACCAAAACGACAAACTCAGCTCCGAATAAATCGTTCAAGGTGCTCAAAAATAACAAAATCATTAACCTACAAAATGCACCACAGGTGACACATTTTGCATATGCATGTCTAGTAGAGAAACTTTGTCCGTACATAAGAATTTTTTAGGCAATCTATCAAAGAGAATTGATTCCTATTCCCATTTTTATATTTAAATTTACTGGGCACGTCTGACACCGTCTCTTCCCCTTTATCTTTATAAAAATTGACATTTAATAGGATTTGTTAGTCCTTTTCCCTAATTAAACACCCTCCAGATAAGGGCAACAACTTTGTACAACAATTTCAAGTTATCTCCTACACGCAAGTAAAGATTTCAGATAAGAAACCACCTGGAAAGCCAAATAGTTTTTTAAGGCCTAGGAATAGTTTTCCACGCCCGAAACTCTTCATCATTATACGGTCCAGCATAGCTATAAAATAATCAAATTGGAGATAAATAAGGTCGGTCTATCCATAAGAAATAAGAGCAAAACAATGCTTAGAGGCACCAGTAAACCCATTTGTCAAGCTAGTAGAGACTGTTTTGAGCGCTGGAAAACAATGAGTTAGGGGCCGCTATTAGATTAGACAGGGAGTGAAATGTTAATTGAATTGGAGACTTTTTTGCAGATACCAAAACTATTTTTTAAAATCACATTTGGCTTTTGTTCTCACACGCATCCCGACTCTCTCAAACAGGTAATTTGCGATTCGGAGGGTAACCCAGCCCCAAAATAACGTGGTACATGTTCACGGCCAATGGGACGCACTCACTCATTTCCCGGGACCGGAATATGTATTCACCCACTTACAGTGACATCGAACGTCGATTCAATAACCATACGCGACCGATGTTACTGGAATTGGCATCATCTGATATAAGCAAAAATAATATTAACCATATCCGGCAGCTAAATCTGCTAAACATAACTTGCGAAGCTAGCAATGAATACGGTATAGCGAGCAAAAACCTTACGATTGAAATATTAGGTCTAAAAGAACATTAATTTATTTTAAATAACTGTTTACGGTATATTTCAATTTTGGATCCTATAAGGTAGCGAATATATTTGTTTTTGAGTAGGTCGATAAAAACATTATAAACTAAACCATATATGCTGTTTCATTTAATGTTTATAAAATATTCCTATATTGTTAGTTAGGCAAAAGACTCGATCAGCAAAATGTTTAAACTTTTAAAAGAAAAAACATAATATTGATTTTCGCACACGTATTTAAAAACTTGAATTTTTAATGCATTCGGATAGTTTCAATCTTTAACTTTTGCTCTACTGAAATTAGATCGCCCCATATGCCTCACGACAATAAAAACGATCATCTACGCTACAATGAATGTCACAGTCAACGTCAGCTGCAATATTCTGTCCTATCCGCCAGCGAATGCGTTTTACCTCACCCAAAAAACTCTTGCATTTTCTCTACCCCAAAATAAATCCTCTGTGGTATCAAAAACCCGTGGAAATGTGCTGAGATCGAACGAGAGCCATTTCGCATTGCATATCGCAAATGCGCAACAATTCGGTCGGTATGCCTGTAACGCCAAAAATAGTCTTGGTGATCTAAGAGATGACACTACTGGACATGGCTGCTACGTAGATATAATCTCAAAAGGTTTGTTTTTGATAAATTAAACCCTAGATTATACCAAGAAAGGTTAGACATTTATACAGGTCAACAAATTTTTGAGAGTTATGAGCTAACTACAATCAAACCTGCCATCTTAGGGATTTTCAAATCCGTTTACCGTATTTTAAACAAACTTAGTTAGTCAGCTATAAACATTGAAAATTTTAGAAAAAAATATCATTAGATTTAAAAACAAAAATAAATTGAAATTTTTCATTTGCATTTACAATAGCTTGTTAAAATTTAAAACCGATAATATATTGTGTCGAATTTAAGTTTGGACGCGAAATATTTTGTATTATCTAAATGCTGATGTAAGAGCTTGATATACTAAAAAATTTTGTTTCTCATTATTTGATATGATAAATATAAGTTACAAGCAATTTTTATATGGAAAAGAGATTTTTAATTTTTTTTAGGGTATTGTCAATTTGGTCAAAAAAAAGCTATTTTTTTGATATGGACGGATGTAAGGAGCCAAGGCCGAAAGAAACTAAGAAAAACGAAATATACATATGAGATAAGGCCTTCAGGGGAATATACTCTTTTATGTTTTTATGAAATTCACGGTTGTGTCATTAAAATTTGTTGACCTGTGTTATGGAAGTTTTTGGTGATCGATTAACATTAGCTTTGAGGAGAGAAGAGAAGGGTGTTTGCTTAAACAATGTACTAATTTATGCAAATTTACTCTTAATAATTCGAACTAATTAAGGTAATTATATATTTTTTGATAAAGAAGGCAAAAAAATTAATTTTTAGATTGCAAACTTTAAAAACCTACGAATTTGAATTTTTAGTATTATTTGGACTAAATCTATATAATAATTTTTAAATAAAATTTCCAGAAACTATTATTTTTTATTAATTTTGTTCACTCATCGTTTTCGCCTCATTCTGTCTAAAGTCTTATTTAATATGGCGGTAGCAATTTTAGTTATTTTAAAATCAATGATCAAACCCAATCTAGTGTATCGGAAAATGATATTTACTTTTGAGGCCAAATGATCATTATAGGCTATGTTCAAAATTAAATGATAAAAAAAATGGGTTCTTTGAGTTTTTGTTAATGTTTTGTCAAAATAGAAAATAACATTCATACCTTCATCATATAATTTCGGTTAGGGATCTTCGTATTTATAATAATTTGAATAGACCTTTTTTTAAACATAAAAATTAAAGTATAAACCCTGCTCTAAAATTTTATTTTAAACCAAAAAAAATTTAGTTATGTGGCCATATGTTCTTGGACATTGTTAAAAGTATCTTCTTTTATAGTCGGTCCAATCCAGGTGCATTTTTTTTAAGATGGGTTCTCACTTTGTTCTATATAATATATTTTGAAATTCGTATTTAAGATCTACCCATTCCAGTAACGAATTGTACGCTTATAAAAATCAATAAAACCGTCTCGGTAAAATGCACCAATCCAACTATTTCAGGGTTTCCCCATCAAAGGTTATAAAATTAAATAAAACTTACTTAACGTTTTCAAATAATATCGAAAAAGAGAGAGTTTGATAATTTAATTATATTTAATTTTTAAATTGACAGGTTTAATATTTTTGTACGCAGATGCAAAGTTTTTGCTAATATCTAAATTTTTCATATGGGATTTTTTTCTAATTTTTGATAGGTCAAGTTTAGTTAATATATTAAAAAGAATGTAATATTTATATCCTGTAGACAAGGTTGCATACAAAATATTCAAAACATTAGCAAAAAAAATACGCTAAATTTAAATTTAAATATATCGTACACAGATTAAACACGAAAAATTTTTTTGCATAGTTTATTTTATAAAGATTTTTATTTCATCAAGTTTAAACGCGCTAAATGAAAAAGTTTGGGCTTACATAAAATATTGATTTATTAGGTACATACTTCGAGGTAGGCGGGAGAACTTAAAGGAATTTGAAAATATAACCGAATCCTCTCGGCCTGTGTTTAACGTGAGCTACCCACTTCTGGCCGAAAATACTGTGTACAATTTACGCGTCGTGGCTTACAACGCCTACGGATTGGCTGAACCTGTCATTCTAAATTCTATACATTCTGAGAACGTTGCATTTAGCCAATCCGGTGGCTCGGATGACATTTACGGGCTCAACAATAATTCGCTAAGGGATTTGACCAATCCCCAAGCAATAATGCTTGATATGATGGTTAAAACGGACGGGTTGCTATCAAATGGTATATTTTAATTGTAAAGTATAGAGGTGCATATTTTTGAGCTTAAAATGGTGAGCTTATCAGCGAAAACTCTTTTTATTTTTTTTTAGATAAAGAACAAATTCCCAATTGAGCCTTTAAAAATCAATTTTAATTACAACTTTATACATAACTACTAGTAAATAAAATTGGCTAAATATTCCATTTTACAATGAGAATTACGAAAAAGATCAACACCGAGTTTAAACTGCTTGGATTTTGTGACTCCCAGAAGATACTTGCTGATTGAGATTAATGATTTAATTTAAAAAAAAGTTAGTTACTCGAATTAAAAACAACCCCTGCTTATGCCGCACTAATTGTATTCATATTGTTATTCTGGTGCTAAAGTTTTTGGTAATAGAATCTAAACAAAGGCAATAGATAAGGCTAGACCCCGTTTTAACTATGATGCGATAGCCCGCTCACCCTCATATAAATAATTCCACTAAAACACTGGCCAGAACGGCCTTATATCGTACCTAATAAGTTTGTTTGATACATAATATAGGCTTATCGATAAGATTGATTTCTTGCCTATGAATATTCTTAATAAATAAATAATTATACAAAATTTATATTTTAATGCTGCCAACTCGGGTAATTACAGTCAATTTAAATCAATTTTTAAAATAATTACATTTTGTTATTACGCTATTAGTCGACCCTCATTACATTTACATCAAAGGTTTTGGTCTCCTTTTCTCTTTATTGCGAACCAATTTTTAAAAATCGGAAAATTATTTTAGATCTAAATAAGTGTACTTATTTAATAAAAAGTTCTTTTTGGAAATAAAACTCTTGCACGGCAAGCTTAAATTTAATTATATTGGTAACCTGTTCCATTTTAAAAATGAAAAATTAATATAAATGTAATAACCCCCTTTAAATCTTGCAACAATTTTTATTATTTTTCAAAATCTAAGGCCCACTTTAACGTTAATTCATTTGTACAATATTATATTTGTAATAGGTGTATACTATATGTTTTTTGTAAAAACAAACATTGTGTTTTGAAATAGGACACAGCAACTTTCAGTAAAGCCACGTGCAAAGTGAGTTTTTATTTTTGAAAAATTTTCAAAATTTTATTTTGTAAATGAACGCAATTTTTGAAAAAAGATGTCAAAATTGGTTTATGCACATATAATACTTTTTCTGAATTAAAGAAATTTAATAAAATTTTGTATTTCCAAAATTTTCAAAAATAAAGTAAAAACAACTAAATTTGCTCGTGGCCTAACGTAATGATAAAACAGTAATTTTTTTCTAATAAAACATATAATAATCCATTTAAGTTTCTAATTTTCAAATATAAATTTTAGGTAAAGAGACAGGTTTGACTGTCGGACTCATCATATGGATCATTGGGGCGTTACTAATCTTCATCCTCGCTATAATCGTATCTGTTATCGTTACATTAACGGTTGTTCGTTTCAAACACAGGCGAATGCTTAAAACTTTTAGCCAGAATGGAACAATTCCTCACCAAAGCGTTAACAAATCTAAACCGAATGGTTTTTAAATGATTATTTGTTAGCAGGGCTGGGAAAAAAAACTAAATGGGCTTTTTTTTAACAAGTTTTTGAGTTTTTTTTTCCGAAATGCCCACAAACTCGTGGGCATGGCAAAAGAAAAGCCCCTTTTCTTGCTTAAAGAAAAGGCATCATTTTTATAAAGAAAAAATCAAAAATTTTTTCGAAATTATTATAAAGAAAACATAAAATGGGCTTTTTGGGGCCCTTGGATTTTTTTGCCCCTTTTCTTAACAAGGGCTGTTTTGAATCATTATTTAGGCCCTTTATTTGTAGCCCCCTTTTTTAAGTTTTGGGGGGGAAAAATGAGCCAAAGTTTTTTGGCTCATTGTTTTCCTAGCATTGTTTGTTAGCGCGAGGTCAAAGTTCAACTATTTTATCGAAAAATTTTAAATTAAAATCTGATTTTTTACATCGAATACTATCAACATTGTTTAACGTGTAATTATTTTTTAGACATGATGCAATTGATTTAAGTATTTTTAACTCATTCATAATCCATAAAATATGCAATCAATTATTTTAATAGGACCCATTAAAAATTATGAAATAATTTATAACATTAAACCTATATTTTATTTTGCCAAACTTTTAATTTTTTTTAAAGTATTGAATATTCTGAACGCCCCTTATATTCATTATTTCGAGAATCGTATAAAAACACATGATTTGTGGTTACCTAAAAGTATTTTGCAATGCCGATTCGGCGGATATAACGGTTGGGGGCAGATTCCCAGAATCTTTCATATATGAGACTGGGCTTTTTTAGCTCTGATAAAATACAAAAAGCTTTAAATTAGGAATACTTTGACATTACGCAACCATTTGGTTGCACTAAATTAAGAGGAATTTGAAATAAAATTTATGGGCAAATATGTACACATTATTAGAAATAAATTTTGAGATCTATATCAATATAGTTTAAAATCCATAAGTATGACAAAATGATGTTGAAGAAACTAATTTTACAAGAAGAAATACATTATTGCCATTTGCAAATATAGGCTATTCAAAAAATATAAAATTTATTGATATTAAAAATTAAGGGATTTAATATAGTTTTATTTTAAAGTTACATATGTACAACCCCAAATGTGAAAAATTTAACAATGAATGAAAAACATAAGTAACTTCTTAATTTTACATATTGGGAGCTTTATTTCCTTTTAAACGAAATTTACCAGCCCACCTTAGACTCAATTTCAAAATGTAACAACAAGTTTTGTCAGTAACAAAATTATTTTCATGGGAATTTCACGATCACCAATATTTATAGCTTGCAATTAAATTTCGAGACTGCACTTGTAATTTAGGGCCGGGTCGGGTAAAACTGGGCCTACCCGTAGGCTCAATGGAGCCGAGCCATATAAGAAATATGTCAAATGGGCTGGAATATTACCACCATGCTTAAACTCAATGTGAATGAAATTATTTTTAAGGTGTCGCAATGTATATGGATCGAAATAGACAAATTCTAAGGCGCACGGATTTAGACAGGTTAAACATATAGTATTTAAAATATCACAAAGCATTTAAAAAATTTACATTATTATAACGCAGGCATTCTAAATTATTTTTTAGACTTCTATATGTTATATGATCTTGTTTTGTAATTAAATTTTTTAGTCCCGATAGCGTTGCTTATACACAAATCGGACACCTTCGTGGGCATAGCACAGTAACAAGTTAAAACATTTTATAATAATTTGCAATTCACACTAAACTCATCCTATTTTTTTTAAATTATAGATATTATGGTGAATTGACTTTTTTTTTATTTTAATTTTTAAATTTGTTCAAAGTCGAAAACAGTGGGGCAAATATTCCCCAATTAGCTGCTTGATTTATCGAACGTTTGATATGCAATTAAACCCTGACCCTTTATTAACGCTTTAATAAATTAAATATTACTGTGAAAATGTAAAATATATTTTTTTTATAAAATATATACAAAATATTTTTTTGATTTTGCCCGCTTACTTAACCTCGTAATTAGAATTGGGTAAACAAAAATTTAAATTTTCTTGCGAACAAAAAGTATATTTCATACGTTCCCTTGTATATAATTTTAAATTAGTTTAAACCTTTTAAGAAATCCCCAACAGAATTACACGGTGTGCCTAAGCTCGACTTAACGATCCACCGCTGCTTTGCTCAAATTACTTGCCTATGCCGAATAAAGCTTGTGCCATATTGGTAACATATCTAAAATTATTGCTTAATCATCTAAAGGTTCCACTTAAATTTGCAAAAAGAAAATCATAAAAAAAATGCGCAATATCTTTCTATTCCTGAATTTGAATCTAAACACGGCTTAAAATAAATTCTGCGCTAGATTTAGCTAATGCCCTGCAACGTTAATATGTACTAACACTATGAATTCTTGGCTATAAAACAATCAAGTACCGTGAATATTAATACCGGGTGCGTAGCAAGTTGTAAAGCTTGGGGGGGGGGGGTTTCAAAAAAAGTTTTTGCCAAATATTAATGGAATTTTAAATGTAATTTAATTTTATATTTAATTGGCATTTAGTTTGAGGGGGATATACACTAAAAATTTTTAATTTCGGTGGGGATATGGCATGCTTGGGGGGTTTCATCCCCAAACCCCCCCCCCTCTCCTACGCCAATGACCGGGTGATAATAAATTTGTTCATTAAGATCCTTAACAATAGCTAAGAAGAAGCAATATATGGGCTAGATAAAATCTAACCAGCCCACAAAATTATTTCTTCGTTAATTTGCCCCTGATCAGCCACTTCTAAGCATACCGATACTGGTCCCGGGTTTTAAGGCTTAAATTTGATATCTACTCATGAAAAATCGGTATAATAGCTTCATAAATATGTATAGCAAAACCCTCCTCACCAACCTAATAATCAAATTTACGCGGACGTAGAGATCATCAACAAATTTGCTGCTAATCACCACGGCATAAAGTCCCCAAATGGAACCGCCTTTGGAAGTATAAAAACTAACCCTGCATCCTTTCTCAGTATTAACGGACGATTGTCCGGAGGTCATCAACAAACAAGAAATAGTCCTAAGGGTCTAATACCCAATTTAAATTCCAATAATAACAATAATAATAATTATAATGACAGAAATGATGGCCCTTTAACCTCTTATAATAGTAACGGTTTCCGGATTATAGGTATACAATATTAATATTAGTAATTGTGTAGATTATTAATTTAATAAAATGCCCTTTATTAACAAGCATGGTTTTTCTAACACAGCTTAACAAATTTATGAAATACATGAGCTAAATTACTTTAGAAACGAACCTGTCATCTTAGGTACCTATTTTCAAATCAAACTTTGTAAACCAGCTATAAACATTAAATTTTTTTTGAAAAATCGTTAAAAAAACAAAATTCAAAGACAAAAGAAAATTGGAAATTGGAAAAACTTATTTATATAATAAAAAAACTAAACTGTTAGTATCAATTTTTAAATAATATTTTCATTTAAAAACAGATAAAATTTGTCTATTTAATTTGGGATGCCAAAAAATCTATATAACCTAATTGTTGATGTAAGAGCTTGACATGCTTATATTTTTATTTCTTATTACACAGGTCAACAACTATCAATGTCAAAAAAAAAGTTTATTAACATAAAAGAATGAATTCCCCATGATAGCCTTATCTCATATTTATTTTCCGTTTTCTTAGTTTCTTCGGCCTTCGGCTTCTTAGATCCGTCCAAAACGAATAGCGTTTTTGACCTTGACAGATCAATATATTCTAAAATGAAAAAATTTAAAAAATCTTTTTTCATATAAAAATCTCCTTGTAACTATATATATCATTACAAATGATGAGAAATAAATTTTAGTAGTATATATCAAGCTACATCAGCTTTAAGATAATACAAAATATTTCGCGTCCAAACTTAAATACGACAAGATATATTATTGGTTTTTAATAAAAATATTATTTGAAGTTTTTGAATTCAACAATTTAGCTGTTGTCAAAATGCAACAATTATTTTTGTTTTTGAATCTTTTTGTTTAACTTTTTTTTCTAAAATTTTCAATGTTTAAGGCTGACCAACTAAGTTTAGTAAGAAAAAAACGGTAAACGGATTCAATAATCCCTAAAATGGCAGGTTTGATCTCTTTAGTTAACTCATAACTCTCAAAAATTTGTTGACCTGTGTTATGTGAGTTGCCAATTTTAACCATATTTTCGATTTTTTCTAGCAAATTAGCCGAGTTTTGATCCTTGGGAAACGGAAAAAATTCATGAGATAAGGCTATCATATAAATTATTTCGATGAAGTGTCATAATTTTATGGAATCATTTTGTTGACCTGTGTTGTAAAACATTTATGCATGTATGTCCCTCTAATGTTGTATTTAGAGCTTAGCCCGTTTTTGTGCAGAGCTATCGATGGATTGCATAGTGTGCAATAAATTTTTAAGTTGTTTTGCTTGGGCCTATGGCCTGCATTTGGGTCTGGCCTTCAAATGATTAGTTCCCTAAGGTAAAAAATTATCATCTTGCACAAAGCAGTTTGTAGAGTTTGTAGAGAAACCCTTTAAAATAAACTCTCAGAATCAGGGGCATGATATCAAAATTTGTATAAAAACAGCATGGCTTCAATGTAGATAAATATAGTATGTCTAAACTGTAACCTTAATATAAAACACAGGTGAGCGGGACAAGTCCGATGTCATTTACTCCTGCATCCGTCAACAACAAGCAAATCCAAATTCAGTCGATGATGTCCACCAAATACAGCCTATACAAGGAGGTCACTCTAATTTTTTCCCAAATTTGTCCGAAAAGGGTCACCTTTCGAATGAAACATACGAGAGTGTAACCCAAATTACTAAATTAACGCCAACGCATTTAAGTTCGGCTCAAATCAAACTCGAACCATTTGGCGTCAATGATCGAAATAATGAAAATGTCGCTAAAAATTTGCCTATCTCTAACTTTAAAGTACCTACACCCCTTGGATATAAGACCAATAATGTTCTTCTGTCCCCCTTGTCACCCTGTTCACCTAATCATTTCACTACCGGGCCAGTAGAGCTAAAACAGCATTACGTTATTAAGGATAATTCGTTCACCAATTCGTTTTACCTGCCCAAGCAAAAACCTAGGGCGCCCTTGATACCATCAGTTCTAAGTAATGTTGGGCTATGTTTTTTCAAAAATAAGTTTAAACGTGTCATTGATCCAATTGCCCTCTGACTTGGGGAAGGCCAAAACTTTAAATAAATAATCTATCCTTATCATATGTTTAAATATGGGGGGGGGGGGATTTAAAGGTGCAATAAGCACGGTCATAGCCAATTAATCAATTTAATTTAATATATAACACGATGTTATCTTTCATACATTTGTGAAGGAAATTTGATCATTTTTGGTAACCATACTTGCGTTATGCAACTCTAACCTTAAATATACCATATTTTAGGGATCAACAACCCTCCTAGCACAATCCAGGAAAAATTAAATTCACCGCCTTTGACCTGTCTGGCATATCATCAAAATAACTACTTTGTCGGTAACAAAAGCAAATCTCCTACGACACCTAAAATGGCAAAAATTACAAATACGGAGTGGTGTCACCAAAACGAAGGGATCTTTCAAAAAACTTATAACCTTGAGCCATCATAATAAGACATCCCCACCCCGTTTAGTCAAAGCGAGTCCCCCGTCGGGCATATCCTTTCCCCCACCAAGACAAATTGCTATGCCATTATCGCCTACTCACCCGCTTACGGCTGAGATCAAATCTAACGTGCTCTTTAACCAGGTCCGGCAAAAGGTGCTTTCCATCCATACACCAAATGATATAAATTTGTTACAGAGGCAAGAAAAAACCCAAACTCCCAAACTAGTAAAATTTGAAGCATGATGAAGATAGGGATCAAAGTGGAATTAAGTTGAAACCATCGCCAGAAAAAACGAGACGGAAGATGGATATTCGACGTTCAGTAGTAGTAGCTCCCAAACCTCTGAACGAATGGACATTGATGATATTATTTGAATTGATACAAAGCTAATTTTGAAATTTTAAATCTAATCGTTTTAAGGCACGTTTAAAGTGGGGTTATATTTTTAGAAAAAAAATTATTACAATTTTACATTTACTTTATCAATATTGTAATTCACATTTTTCAGCAAAGTGTTTTATGTGCTTATACTAAATTGTCATTTGTATAAAATGAAATTTTAAAAAAGGTTATAATTTTGAAAAAACAAAAGTTTATTTTGAACGTGCTGTCGCTAAGCATTTAAAATGGGCGAATTGCTGCCTCTCTACAGCGACGCATTTGATTAAATGATTTTACATAATTTTATTTATATATCATAGATATGACCAGACATCTCACTCATTAACGCCCTATAGTGAAAATAATTCCAATTAAATTTTTGGGACATGTGGCTTTTTTTAGATGTATAATTGATTAAAATATTCTAGGCTTTTATAAAAAAAACTGCTATATGGGGGGGGGGGGGGGGGGGGGGCGTTTTTAGATTTTTTTTAGAGAGTTTTTAAACCAAAAAATATAATTATGTTAAAATAGAAATGACTTTTTAAAAAAATGTACTTCAGTTAAAAAAAAATTATAATTATTTAAAAATTTATTTTAAGGATGATTCCTTAATAATTAAATACTTCATATAAAACTATATTTGGTTGTCTTTAAAATGGATTCAAAAATCATTTGCGGCAAAAACCATAAAAAAGATAAAATATATATTGGTCAATTCCACCTCAAATCGACAAACTTTTTCCCTTGAAGTCTCAGTTTTGGCTGAAATTTGGTACAATGGTAGGGTCCTAGGGTGCTGATAAAAACCTAAATTTTTTTTGACCGGAAGTGATTTTTGACCGAGATATGAGCAAGAAATATTTTTCATTTTTTGCAAAAAAAATTTGAGGCAACTTTGCGCGCATGTATCATCAAAAGTATTGTAGCTAGAGTCATAATTTTTTTTTTTTTGAAGATCGTAATAAGGGCTACCTTAGATGCAAAAAATATTTAAAAAAATTTTTTTTTAAGTTACCAAAAAATTAAAGTCAAGTTTAGACACAAATAGCTCAAAAAACGTATCTTTGAATTTTCTGAAAAATTTATATAATATGGCCCTTAATAATGTTAATAAATATATGATTTAAAAAAGTTTGGGACCGGCATGACTTTTTACAAAATTTAAAAAAAATCAATTTTTTGCACTAATTTTGGGACACATTTATGCCCTTTGCACTATATTAGAATATGCCAATGTGCCAAATTTGACAGTATTCAAAAAAGCAGGACATATGGGCAATTATGTTAGACCATAATAGTTTGATTTAATTAATTACTACCATTATTAAATTTACAATGAAAAAGTGAACCTTAAAACCGAAAAAAGTGAAAATTTTGCCTGTTTTCAAAATCGACTTTCTGGTTAACCAGCCAACCTTTTTAATATTTAACATTTATTTTATAGATAAAATATTGCTTAATAACATATAATAGCCCCACCTTTTTTCACTCGATTTTGACGCTTCTACAATAAAAATACCTAAATTTGCCAAAAAACAGCAAATTTTCAGGTGTCAAAAAAACTAACGCAGATTGTATTCGTCTGTGCAAGCTTATTTTTTTATTATTTTGGCAAAATTATCTAAAAATATCTAGAACCTATATAATCAGTCATATTTTGCCTGTTAAAGTGTTAAAAAAATAATATATATGTTATGTATAGAAAATCTTAAAAGAACTAGATAGGTAAATTATAAAAAAATAAGATTATTAAATCATTTCATTATTTTTATTAAATTTGTAATTAAATGTATTTATTAAAACACACTTTTGTGTTAAAACTCGTAAGGAACGCATTTAGTTATAAAAAACTTTAGGTCAATGCCCAAATCTATATGCCCATAGAATCAAGTAACAGTAAAATTTCCTCTTTCTTTAATAGGTTTAGTGCGTCTATATTATAAAACTAAAATGTAATTGGAACTTAAATTGTTGGTTTTTAAACTTTATTAAGGTCAGTTAGATATATATGGTGTTCCTTGCTCTAAATAGCCTTTCAAAAACATATTTGGCATTTGTAAAAATTAGTAAAAAAGACTGAATGTTTATATTTTGTTTATATTAAATTGGGTCTAATATTTAGTCTTAACATTCATCATAGAAGCTAATTCTGCCCGTTATAATCATTTAAGGTTGTTAAACTCTAAAATTGACTTCTTTTATGTAATTATAATATCAAAAAACCATATCACTTTGTTTCATAAAATAATTGACTTTTTACGTTTATTTTAAGTTTGTTGATAATCATAAAAAAAGAAAATCTGTTAAATCATAATACTCTAAATAGGCCAAATATATTCTATTTTACTTATTTTTGTCAGATTTAACGTTGTTGAGGCTGTTTTATTTAAAAACTATTAAATAATAGAAAAATAAATTTTTACGAATTTTTTTAACCTTATTATTTTTTTCTAAAATCCTCTTAAATTTTTTTATCCAATAAATTTAACAAATTTTTTGAATTTTGCCGAGGATAAATATTGAGAATTATGTACATATTCTAATATTGTTCATCAAACTAAAAATGACTAGTAAAAGTTAACATATATTAGTATAAAAATTTTAAGTTTTTATTTTTTTACACCTTAAAATTTCAAAAAACCTGGCAAACTTTGGTTTTTATTTCATAAAAAGCTATAGGTACGTTAAAAAATGTTGGGGGAAATATATGTTATATAGTGATGTTTTATGTATAAAATGCAGTTTTAAATTTTCAAATTGGTTTGGTAGTGACCCAGAAAGTCGGCTTAGAAGATAGGAGTAAAATACTGAAAATTACCAATTTTTTTGTTCTAAAGTTCCCCTTTTCTTTCCAAAATTGACAATAGTTTGAATCAAATTAATAAAACTGTTATAGCCTAACATATTTGCCCCTATGTCTAACTTCTTTTATATAAACAAATTTGGCACTTTTAAATATTTTAATATAGTACAGGGAGCAAATTTTTGTCTAAAATTCAAAAAAAAAATTTTTTTTTGAATTTTTTAAAAAGTCTAGTCGGTCCCATACTTTTGAGTTCACATATTAATAATGAATACTAAGGACTGTATTTCAGCAATTTTTTAAGAAATTCAAAAATACGTTTTTTTAGTTATATCAAATTAAATGTTCTTTACAAAATTGTAAAATTTCAAAAAAATAATTTTAAAATTATAAACACATGCAAGATAGCCCTTATTGTCCTCTTCAAAATAAAAAAAAATTAAGTCTCTAGCTATAATACTTTTTGACTTATAACCTCCCAAAGTTGCATTAAATGTGAAAATTCACTTTGCAATTTTTATTTCTTTTGCCCCTATCTTCGTCAAAAATCACTTCCGGTCAAAAAAAATTTCCAGATTATGAGATACTCTTAGATACTACCTCCATGCAAAATTTCAGCCAAATCAAGGGGTACCCCTCGGACTTGCTGGATTGAGGTGGAATTGACCATATAGTAAAAGTGAAATTCCTTAATAATCTAATGTTTCATTAAAAATGTTTTATTATTTTAATTTTGCCCCAGCGTGGATCTCTTTTTTTCGGTCAAGGAGGATTCTGAGACACTGGAAAACATAGTGATTCAATTCATATTATAAATCAAAGCCGGAACCAAAAACCCACCTAGGGCGGGCCGGAAAACAGGCTCTGTTAATTATACTCTTAAATGCACATTAGGGCGCGTTCACAATTGGGCTATTTTTTTTAAATTTAATATTTTATTTTCAATAACAAAGTTAAAACGCATATTTGCAAAAAGAGGCCCTGAAAGAAAAGTTTTCGAAATTTTTTTTATGTCAAGTTATATTTAAAATTATCGATAAAATACAGA